>LBNU01022947.1:96083-107065 GCA_014162995.1 Artemisia annua
TTTTGTGATTGTTTATTCGAGCTTTTCCTGTTGATATTATTGCGTTTAGCCAGAAATGAACCAAACTTAAGTACTTACAAAAATTTAGTTGGTAAGCAAAGTAATTAGCCAAAAATTTGTTGCGTATATATTGTACGCTTTTTTATTTAAACACCATTTACAAATACTAGTAATAATATCGATTTTGGATTTGATATAGAATAAATAAATGTGGACCCGTAGAATAGTTTGCTTCAAAGACACCTCTTTCATAATTGTATGTATATGTAGCATAATGAAAATGAAACAAGATGCAAAACCATATGAACCCGTGACGCCCACATGTTATCATTTTATTACGTTTTCTTGTTTTTAGTATATTGTAAGATTATTACTCATATTAATTTGTAAATTTAAAGTTTTCTATCTGGTGGGTAAGGACGTTAGTCGGGTATGTCGACCCGAATAAACCTTATACAGGTCAGGTTATGCGGGTTTTGAACTTTGAAAACTCCTACTTGATGCCCGACCCTAATAAACTCCCGGCTAGTCGCAGGTCGTGTTATGTGGGTTATGAATGTAGTCCAGCAAAAAAAAATCATTTAGACCGCTTGACAATTGTAATTAACTTGGGGAAGCTGTATACATGGTGCATTATAAGAAATAAATAAGGCGAAAAAAACAAAAACCACACCAAATACACATAGGAAACAAAAAACATAGCAAATAATTAAGGAAGTAACTCTTTGAACAATGGATTCGAAACTCGATCTGCAAAACATCCTACACGGCTTCGTTGATTCGAGAAAGAGAACATCCTTGAACGCTTAACACATACAAATACGAAGTTGGTTAAAACTTAAAACTAACACCATACATTAGCTTTGGGAGCAAATTCAGTGATAAATAAAAAAGCTTATAGCGTAACAATAACGACTAAATAGTGGTTTAGAGATGGTAAAGTGATTTTTTAAAGGAACTTGACGGGGCACGTTCTGAGGATTCTTGTGAAAAGTAAGCATGAAGACTCCATCTTTCAGTTCAGAGTGGTACGTGGTCTTGTACAAATCGTGGTTACTAAATTAATCCTGCTGTGGATTGATTTGAAAATACGAGGGGACGGGTATTCGGGGGAGTGCTTAGGTTCGAATTGGGCTGAGATAAAGACCGCATTGAGTTCCCTATCCCACTTGGGACGACACGAACCTGATTTATAATCCTTGGTTTCAAAGTCGTCTAGTATTATTGTTAGAGTTTCATCAGTCTCGATCCTCTTCTCTTTTCCAGGGATACTTAAGGACACGTCTTCGAGTTTCTCACCGTTCTTCAACCTGTATAGCGTATAAGGAAACCTCAGCAATATCACTTCTTCTACTTTGGACACCACGGATCCTGTGTTTGTTAAATACGAATAGTAAATTAATACTAGTACATAATTAATCATTCAATATTTAATATGAATTAAATTGAACTAAAGAGTATGTAACTTACCAAAAAGATCTTCTTTATTATATGATTCGAATAGATCAACTAGTTGATGGTTCTCTAGAGACCAAAGATCATCATAAACTGGAGCAGGAGGAGAAGATCTTGTCAAGATATCGGAAAGAAACCGGCATATGCAAACAAATTCATCTTCGATCGATCGATTGGGGACTTTCTTCTGTGCTTATGCCGGGTTTACATACATGCAAATCATCAAACTTATTATATTTATAGAGAGTAAATAAATTTCTTACCTTCCTTTTTCAAAATCCATACGCGTTCGTTACACCTCTTACCATATATTTATGCAAAAGGTAATTTTAGAGATATATTAATTTGCCTATATTTATTTTACTTAACGGCAAAGATTAACAACTTTTGCTCTTTTTCTTTAACGGCAAAGATTTATTAATAGAGACTAGCAAGAAGCTGGCACAAAATTACACTGGTTTTTTAATCTAATGTGATCGAGTTCCGATACTTCTAAATAAGCCACCTAGTGGACGCGGCTGTCACTTGAATACATCGCTACAAACCCAAATGTTATCAAACCAAGACTCCCAATCCGATAGGGAGTGTAAAGAAGGGATATTCAAGTCAACCCGAACACGAACCAATGCCATATATTTGATGCGACATCACACGAATATAAAATATGATCATTGGTCACCCTACCATTACTACACACCGAATAATCAATAGAATGAATATCCAACCCACGTCTTGAAAGATTCAGGCGATGAGGGAGCCAATCCAATCTCATCTTCCAAATGAAAATATTCACCTTTCGAGGAAGAATGTTACACCAACTAGTTGCCACTGAGAGGGTCGGTGATGCGCGTGGATTGCAACATGCACTACGTTTTACCTCTCGAGGGATCTCGAGAAGCTTGCAATCCTCACCAGGCAGTGTACCTGACCGATGTAGTATAGTGTAGTGGCAAGTACCGGGGGATTGATCGTTCTCTCGCAGGGAATAGTGTTCGTTAGGCTAAAGGCTACTCTAATCTAGGTCTAAGGGTGGAGGAAGATTCTTTTTGTATTTTTATATTTTATGAAAGCAGTAAAATCTCTGGTTTTGGAGGATAGGGCGGAATTAGTTGCTAGTCAACTAACCCAAGTTATCTACTTCTAAGCTACTTATATTTTTGTATTTTTTTGGTTTTGAGAAAATCAGTGGTGGAGAATAGTGTTTACTTAGATTTCATTACTCCCTAACTATCTTTTACCATGTAATTAGTATGTTGAGTTTGCGTGGATGACGGGTGTATTCCTAACAAGTCGTAGGGAGTGCGTTCAATTCCCTAACTCTATAAGTTCCTACCTCACTCTATGACGATACGTCAAGCATCCTATCATGAGCTCACCGATAGCAACCTATGCATGAAATACTACCTTAAAATCGATAACGCACATACGATTCACGTTTCTAAAGACGTTCAAGCTTGTTACCGTATAGGAGATTAGCCAGTTTTCTCTAGTCTAACGTAGATGAAACATTCACCCAAATACAATCACAACATACACATCACATGATAATCAATAGTTAGGTTTCATTAGATCTAAGCAAACACAAAGTAAATTAGCCTAGCATGTTGAAAGAAAGACAAGCACAAGCATAAATCACACAACACATAGACATATTGTATGAATAAAGACTTATCTTGGATTAAACATGCAAGTTAGAGGGGTTAGGATACCCTCTAAGGTCTGTAATACACGTACTAGGGTTTAACCCTAAAGTTCTCCACTCCAAAATTCGTCTAAAGTTCCACTAGGTTCTCTTTAAAATAAAGAAAAATCGTTCTATATATATAGAAAACGCGGGCTGACGGCGTCAGCCCAATAGGTGACGTCGTCAGCTCGGCGATTAGGGTTTCCTGACGGCCTTGATTGACGTGGTCATAATTGCTGGTTCCAGATCTGACGGCCTTGGTTGACGGCGTCACCAATTTGCACTACGAACTCTCTGGCCCGTCACGAGTATTTTTCCAATTCTGGACTTCACTTGTTCCTGACGGCGTCACCTTGTAGAGTGTGACGGCGTCACCTTCTGTAATCTTCAAGGTCTTTTGAGTTTTTGTTGTTTTCCGCACTTTTTCACTCCGAAAACGCCCGAAAATGCTTCTTTTGTGATTTTCCCTTCAAAAGTACCTAAAATGAGAAAAGAAACGACTTTGGGTGAAATCCAAACCAAAAACATACGAATTAGGACTCAAATCGACCCCTAAAAACGTAACATTTTTCGTCTCATCAGTCGGGAGAATAACATCGTCAATGTGTTTTCTTGTAGTACCAACAGTGAAAGAACCATCATTCGAGAGACCCCAACAGATGAATTCGCTACTTATAAAAAGTGAAAACGAATGCAATTCAGCTTTCACAGCTTCTAGCATGTCCAAACATCTACCAGAAGTAATTGGACGCGTCGAATGCCATGCCCATTCACCACTTGACAACCGATCACTAATGGTACAGTTAGGGTGCGCCTCTAAACAAAAACGTTTGTTATATCTATGAAAAAAGAGGAGACTCACCGATCTGGTTATTAATCCGAAATCTCACTTCAAAACCACAACCCAGTTTGTAACTCAAAGAATTTGCTGGAATATTGCTTTTAGAGTGAAGATGGTTGATAATGTCAATGATATTAGCCCATACCCCTTTAGATTTGCAGACGAGATGAGAAAGGCCTACATACTCCCCATGAATGGCCATGATGACGTGAACCCATAAAAGATTTGGATTGGATACCAAACGCCAACGCCTTTTTTTAAGAAGAGCAAGGTTAAACGCTTTTAAACTGCCAACGTCTAACCTGTTAAAGTTTGTGGATAAATATTAATATTCGTATTACTAGAATCGAACTCGAGACCTCGGGATTGCACACGTTACGATTGAGTATTAAGGAATAATAATAAATATATTAATCATTATTCCTTAATACTCATTCGTAACGTGTGCAATCCCGAGATCTCGAGTTCGATTATCGTCATACGAATATTAATATTTATCCACAAACTTTAACATAAACCCTCCCCCCTTTCTAATAAAGCCAAAGCATTCTCCTATTTAATCATTATCAGCTTGTTCCCATCTATTTCAGCACCCCAAAAGAACTTCAAGCGAAGACGTTCAAGAGAAGAAAGGATGGTTTCTGGAACTTTAAAAATCGGCATATATTAAATACCAACACTTCCCAATACCGTCTTTACCAATGTCGATCTACCACATATGAAGAGAAGTTTTGCCTTCCATCTTGATAATCTAGATTCAAACTTATCAATCAAACTTTGCCAATGGATTAACCGTTTCATACTCGAACCAATAGGAAGACCCAGATATGTAAAAGGTAAAGAGCCCGTTGTACATCCAGTAGACCGAGCCATGCCTTCTATATCGATATTTGAAACTCTGATTCCATAAACGTTTGATTTATGGATGTTGATACGTAGACCAGAAGCCAAATAAAACACGTTGAATAACCAAATGATGTTATCCATGTCTACTTGACTCCATTTTTACTTCATTCTGTAACTGGCAGAACATCATCAGCATAAAAGAAGTGGGACAAACGCATACCTGAATTCCCAATAGTAACTCCTTTAATCAGGTTTGATTGAGTCGCGTCTTTAATTGCTATGTGAAGGCCCTCCATGATAAGAATAAAAAGAAATGGAGACAACTTTTGCTCTATGTCGGTTTATTAACTTAAAGTCAAACAACTTTTATAGAGATCCATTTGCAAACAAATTTTGTCAACGTGAGACTTGTGAGTTTTGCTTAAATTACATTTTTGCTCTTCCATCATGCTCGAGCTTTAAATTGCTTATGTTGCTGAGGAAATATCCTGAACACTTTGTCATAAACACTAGGTCTAAAGGCCGGGTCACGCTGGAGTTTGTATCACTTATCCCTCTTATATCATGAGATCTTTCAAGATATGACGAGAGTGTACCTTCTAACTAGAACATTGCGAAGTATCAAATCTATAAGTGTAAATGGTGATATACTTTTAGTTTCTGTTAACCATCTTGCAAATCATTATGGGCCTCTTTTTTTTTCTTTCTTTCTTTCTTTTTTTTTTTTCTTTTTTTTTTTGAAGCAATTATCTGAGTTCTTATGAAGAGTATACATGATCTTGACATATGAAACAAGCAACTGGTACCAGCATTGCAGAAACTTGATCTTTGGTTGAATAGTTATGTTATAAGCTTGAAATGTAGGCATAGTCATACACTTGGATCATAATGCTATGTGATATATAGGTAGGGGCTTCTTTATACTCATAATGTATCTTGTGTACGCTTCTTAATGTTTGTTGCATTCATGTCTTGTATTCTCGGTCTGTATCAGTTGGTGTGTCTCACTTGTTATCTGAAACACGAAAAGTGTAGCTAACGTCTAGGTAAAACAAAACACCAAGAAATAAATATGGTCATCATCTCTGTCGATGGTTATATTGATCTTTAATGCTGCTCAGGGATACAAACTCACCCATATTGGTTACATAAAACAACATCAAATCATGCAGTCACTTGTCACCTTGTAAAACATTAGGCTAATAATTAAATGGTAGATGACAAAATTGACCGTCGATTAACTGATAAAACATAATAGGCTTAGATTGGAACTTGTCAGCTCTTCCTAAAAACTAACACAGGTTATGTTTTGGTTGACCCGCCAACATTTTGTGTCTACTGTTACAAGAACAACAATACCCAATCCTACCGAAGCGGGGTATTTAGTAAGATCGCAAACTCATCTCATTGTTAACCCGGGAATTCTTATTGTTTAAGCCGGATCGCTTCCATAGTCACCAGGCCTTCCGTACAACTAGCTTTCGTTATATCTAATAATATACAAAATCTTCAAAGCAAAAACAATCTTTTCCAACTACATCAGTTACCAGAATTATTAGATTTGAAGTTTTGTGCAAAGTTTAAGTCTTTACTATTATATGTCTTTTAAGCTATCTTTATTATCTCCGTTGGGAAAGCACATCGTTTACGTTTTATTCATACAGAGGTATAGATTGAGTGATTCACTAAAAGAATGTTTATACTAGGGTTATAAAGTTTGGACTTGCAAAAGGGCCAAGTGTTACATAAAGAATTTGGGCTGCGTTTTAATTTGAGTGGGCTTTTAGATTTGTGGCTGATTCGTACTAGTTTAGACTAGAGTTTAGTTGGGCCGTGTATTATCTAAAAGATTTGTTGTGCTGGATTTTGGTAATTGTTGATATTTGAGCAGAAGTGTTGGTAATAATTGTGGTCTACACGTTTATTTGGATTGAATATCGGGTTTGGCTACCAAGCTATTTTGACGTGAAACCGCGAAAGAAAAGTGTTAACGATAACACGTGTGTTGGAATGCGTGAACCGAAACCGTGGTTGAATTTCAATTTTTTTTATTCTTTCAAATATTCGTCCCAAAATATACATTCAAGCTAAAGGTTCAAGTTTTCAGATGACGAGAGATAAAAAAAAGAGTGGAGTTAGAGATGAATTAGATGAAGGTTTAAAAGCTCTAATTAACTCCTTTGGTAGAGTGATTCAAAGAAATGAAAATTTGCCATCCATGGTTTCTAATCTCAAAGAAAAACTTCAAGTTTGGGAATGTGAAAAATGTAGTTATTGAACAAAACATACAATATTGAAAAAGAACCTGCTGTTAAAAATTTTGAGTTTTCAGAAAAGATTGATTAACTAAAAATTCTAAAATATCAAGTTTCAAAACCATCGGAGAAACTTCATATCAGATAAAAAGAAGAAACATCAAATTAATGTATATAAGAAGAAGAACGAATTTTCTGTCTAAATTTAAATTTCTTGAAAGAGTTTTTTCTTCGATGCAAAAAGAGTATAATGGTTTGATGACTTCAAATGATGATGTTTTGAAACAAAGAATTGAGAAGATGTTTGTTTTTTCTGAAATTTCTTTTGAGAAAATATTTGATAAAATTAAGGAAGAATTTGATTCATTAGTTACAAATTAATTAAGTGATCTGCACACTTTACATTTTCATTGATACACTCCATTCTTTGCTATAAACAGTTGTAGTTGTATTACAAGACGCTTTAATGTACTTTTGTTCATTAAAGCGTGTCAATAAAAAATTAAAATATGCAAATCATCTCCGATTAAATTAGTAAGCATACAATGTTTTGGATATTTGAGTAAACTCCAAGGACTTATGTGCAACCAATCATGATTGTATCCAGATCCCTCTAGTACCAAAACAGAGCAAACAGAGCATATCCCAAAATTAAAACCCTAATAACAATAAACCCTTTGCATCATTTCATTTTCATAATTTAATCTAGTGTATATCACACATATCAATCCTAAATTACCAACAATCTTTTTTTATAAAATCTTGGATTAAACTGCATCAATGGCATACAGACGCACACTAACACTTAGATCATCAAAACTATTCACTACCCAGAGACCCAATCCCTCAATTTCACACTTTAATCACCAAAAAGATGATCAAGAACAACACCCACATCATAAAGTTCCCACCTTTATGCAAAACAGGTCATTTGGGTCATATGGGTCATTTGGGTCATCTGGGTTGTTAAGGTTTCATGGTGGTGGTATGGGTTTTAAGGATCATTCGATACCGATAAGCGGAATGTTGTATGTTAGGAATATGAGTAGTGGGATTGGGAGTGGGGAGAAAATTGAGCTGTTGAGTGATATGGCTGATGTTTTGGGGGATAAGGGGATGGAAGTTGTGGGGAATGTAGCTGCGGCTGCGCCTGCGGTTAGTGAAGTGGCGGTTGCGGCTGCGGATTCGTGGCTGCCGGTTGCGGCTTTGCAGTATGCCATTGATGGGGTGCATAATTTTACGGGGTGTAATTGGTAAGGACATTTGTTAAAGTTTGTGTTTTTATGATTTTGTTTAGGATGTTGAGGCTAGGTGGTGTTGTATTTTGTGTTTCGTGTGCCTTCCTTAGAGTTTTGGTATAGCGCTTTTAGGTGATTTAGTGTCGGCATGTGTACATATTTGCTTCTGCCCTTTAAGGTAGGCTCATATATACTTGTATGCTTTTATGCCTTCCCTACACTTTTGTAGGCACACTCATACACAAATGGGTATGTATTTGTTCACATGTATTTCTGCACACACTCTTGCCAAATGTCTTTCTGGAAGCAGGGTAGGGGTATTACATTCGGCATCCCCCATAACCTGCTACGGCGGATTAGTTATTGTTATTGTTTGGCAGTTCGTTTTGAAAGTGATTATGTTATATGGAATAATTTGATAGTTTTTGAATGTCTCGGTGATAATTTCCGTTAATTCTAGTCATGCAAGTGTAAACCGATCCTGATTCATCAGGTCATCAGAATCAACAAAGCGGTGAAAAGTGTGAACTTTTTTACCATATGCTTATGTAGGTCTTAGGTTTGTTGGTTATTGAGATGGAACATGTGCGGAGGAATGGGGTAGTGAATTGTATGTGCGTGCTTTCAAGCTCATAGTACCATCAGGAAAATGGTTTTGTAGGGGTTTAGCCGAGTTTAGTTTGAATGTGGGTCATTGCTTATTGGCTCGATGGAAGATTAAAAGGATAGTGAAAAATAAGTTACAGTTTAACCTTCAAGTGATTTGCATTCGATAAAATGTTGCTATGTCATGAAACTTTAGCATGGATACAAGTTACGTACTTTAATTTCCGTTCTCTTTTGGGAGCGTATACACTGAAATAATAATTTTGCATCTTTTCATTTTTATCAGGTGGTTAAGCATAGTAATAACAACCCTTATTATTAGAACATTATCAGTACCAATCATGATTAATCAGCTGAAGGCTACCTCAAAGTTAACTGTAAGCTCTACTTTATTTTCATATTTCATTTACTGCATAACATATCTGTTATATTGTATCTTATGTTTTTTGTTCTGTAATTGGTTGTCATTCCTTCAAAAACCTCAGCCAGTATATTGTTTTCTTTGATATTTGGCTCTAAAGTAGCACTGATTTGTTCACCTCTTGCATTTTTACACAGATATTGAGACCAGAGTTGGAGGCAATTAAGCAGGAGATGCAAGATAAGGTATGGAACTCAACGTTTTTCACGTGTTTTTGATATATGTTTATTGAATTGCTGTCTTTGATTTTTGATATATGTACTCTCTACTAATAAGGTTTACTAATTTCTGTTATTCCTAAATACCCTTTCAGGGCATGAGTCCGTCAGCTGTAGCTGAAGGCCAGACCAAAATGAAGGCGGTATTCACTGAGTAAGAACTTTTCCATGTTCCTTATTGTGAGAAGTGATTAGTTGATTTTACATGATTTAAAGCATGCTCAAGATGTTTTATTAAAATTTTTGTAGGCATGGTGTTAGTACGTTTACTCCTTTGAAGGGGCTCTTCATCCAAGGCCCCGTCTTCGTTAGTTTTTTTCTTGCTGTAAGTAGAAATGTTATATCCCTCGTGACAACTTTAATCAGTTCACGATCTTTGTTCAACCTATATTTGATGGTTTTTTAATCTTTTTTCCATTTCATTTGCAGATTCAGAACATGGTGGAAAAGGTTCCGTCCTTTACTACTGGTGGGGCATCTTGGTTCCTCGATCTTACAACTGCCGATGCTTTCTATTTCCTTCCTTGTTTGACTGCATTTTCATTCTGGATAACCGTAGAGGTACCATCTAGTTTCTTCCTTTAAGCTGCAAAACTACTTAACTGCTGTTTTGCTTGATGAGTGTACCTTAAACGTCATTCTATCTGTCATCATATACATTCAGAATGAAAATGAATCGTTAGGTTATGCTTTATCTAAAACGTATTGAAGTGCATAGAAACCTCCTAAATTGTGTAATTATGAAATTTTGATTATTTTGTAATGATATAACTCAATTTCAGCACATTGACTGTATATGAAATTTAATAAAATTGATACGAAGTGTTAGTGGGTTGGCCCAACACGGCCCAACTGTTTTCGCTCTCACTAAAAAGATGCATGTTTTGATCCGAATCTATTTTGACCTGCTATCTAGCCTGTACCTAAAACATACCTGTTATGGTCTGACCAGCTCATTTTGCCATATTTAGTGCTCTATCTAGTTTGCTGCATCAGTTTTTTATTAATCAGAATTCCCACCCTTTACAAATCTGTATATTTTATTTTTCAGTTAAACATGCAAGAAGGTTTGGAAGGTAATCCTGCTGCTAACACAATGAAAAATGTTTCAAGGGGTTTTGCTGCTCTTACAGTTCCCCTTACAGCTAGTTTCCCAAAGGTAAATATGACCATTTGTCAATATTTATACACTATACTAGACAACAGTTTAGTTGCCTCAGATGTTTGCAGAAATCCACATCTATACATCCCTTGAAAATTGTAACATATAGCCAAACACTATGCCATGGGACAGAGGTGGTGTGTCTGGGTAGGATGAGTCTTGAGGTAGAGGTAGGAGTTCGGTCGGTATGTGGTTCTTGGGGTTGAAAGTGATGGTGTGGGGGGAGGCTGTGGTTAGGGAAGGGGGATAAATAGGG
>LBNU01022949.1:0-46001 GCA_014162995.1 Artemisia annua
GGGAGAGAGAATAACACACAGATTCAATCTAAAGTCGAGTGAAAATGTTGAGAGAACTCACAGCCGTATTGTTGCTGTAATTGGAGATCTTAGAAGAGAAGAAATTCAACTACGCTTTCCATGAAAGAATATCGTCAAGAAGAAAAGACAGAAAGAATAATTTTGAAAGCAGGAAGACTTTCCTGGACTTGAAACCTGAACGACATTGGAAGATATTATCTAACTGAAGGTTCAAGGAAAGCTAACTCAAACTTTGGAACAAGACACGCAGTACAACCTTCATCGCATTCTCTCCTACTTCACATCAGACGATTAATTGTTTTCAAGAAAGGGTTGGAAGATCTTCAGCTGGGAGTAGAAGTTATCAAGTAATACCAATCAACTTAACTGAACCACAAACTCCTGATTCTGAAATCACTGGGATGTACATACTCTCTCATACAACAACAACGGACACATTTGGAATCGCACTTACCTCAACAGTAAAACAACATTCATTTCATGCGGTTCGATGAGATCCAGTTTGTGATGTCACACTTTCAACGAGTTCGTAATGGGGCTAGCAGAAAGGTTGGAGGGGATGAAAAGAAAGGCTGAAAGCGGAATACCACGAGGTGGAAAGAATGACGCGACTGTATCAGAAACTTTTTGTCCATACGATTGAAGGAAATGGCTATATCGACGAGAACAGATCAGAAAAGGTTGGAAAGCTATAATTAGTGGTTTCGCCCATCTTTTCCGGTCTTTGGACATTTGGCCGACCTGATCCAAAGTTCACAGTCTTCGATGCTTTAGGTCGCTCCCACACTTCTGGTAAACAAAATTTCAATATGTTTTCTAATATTTGATTTTGTAGTTATTAAGGTTTGTGCACCACATAACAGTGTACACCCGCCACTTTGTAATGAAAGGAACCCGTGGGAACGCGTCAGTGCCACAAATCCCTGATATAAGGAGGCCGAAAAGCTCTTACTTTTGAGTAAGATTTAATCAAACCTTTCAGTATTTTTTTCAAATCTGCTCCAAAAGACAAGTATTAAAACCTCAATAAGTAATCACTTGTTGAGGGGGAGTACTTGGAAACAAAACATCGTTCTTAACTTCAATCTTGCTGATAGCTCCCATAAGATCCAAAAAGGCATATTTTAATCAAACCGTTTTTACCAAAAACAAAACTTTTATATGCCTATTTTTTTGAGGGGGAGAAAAAAGGAAAGTATTAAAATATGATGTCAAAAGTCTTATCCCTCGGTGACGAGCCTCGACTCAGAATTGATTCCACGGAATTGACGAAAACAACAAATTGTCATGAATTCGAAAGGATTTATCCGATTGAAAGTAACCGGTTTCGAGAAATCTTTCCTAGTTTTACTTTGACGGTCTTAATTTCCTTTTAGGAAATGGCTAAACAACATCAAGGGTTAGTTATTAGGGGCTAGTTTATCACCTGTAAAAAGCTGAATAATGTTAATCCCTTTAACTAAAGCAACCGTAACGTGTCCTCGGGTACATGAACTATTAAGAGTGGATCAATTCAAAAGGTGTCAACTCTTTCCACATACCCGCAAATTTATGAAAATAATCAAGAGCATATGTTGAGGGGGAGTATTTCATATAAATCCAAACTCAAAAAGTGTTAACAAAAAGTTTCAACTCTTAACACACTTTGAAGAGATTTTCACATGTTTTGTTTAAAGGTCAGTAGGATTAGTTATGGAGTTACAAGGTGATAAGGATAAGGAATAACCGTCCTATGATCCGCCTAAACGGAGGGGGATCTACCCAAGGGACATCACCAATAGGTTAAGAAAATTAGAAGTCTTTTAGGTATTGATAAAAACAATGAGAAAAGAATGAAAGGAGAAAGAAGGGTGAAGTTAAAAGAAAAAGAATGAAAAGGGTGAAAGAATAGCCTCCATTTTATCAACCTTAGTCAGACACCGGTTCAATTCATATGCTACTGGGTCCCATTTGCTAAGGCGAACCGGTTATTGAAGATAAAAGAAATTGGTCATGGACCCAGTGACCGCAATGCACCTAAACCTTCTTAGCCACTCCAGGCATCCCTTCTCAAAAGATGTTGTTTTTCTTCTCACTGGGAAACCAGTTATGGTATCATCTATCGATCGTCTATTAGGATGGTTGAATATTGAAACAGGAAGGGCCCTCTGCTTCATTGCCTCCGCATAGGACAATTGCACTTATTTCGAGTCTAGAGCCACGAGATGACCATAAAAAGGATATCTTAGGACACAAAATCTTCTACACTAAAGTGTCTTGCATCAATGGACACTAAGTGTAAATTATCGGTCCTTCGCAGATCTTAGAAAATCTGCCTTGAACGTTATGAGGGATTTACTTAGGTTTATTTTCTCGAATGATGAACGGAAATCCTGCAGGTCCTACATCCAACAGCCTAGACAGCAGGTCCACTTCGGTGATTCCTTGTGGAATTACGCTTAGTGGTGTTCGATGGTTTCAAACGGTCCTACAGTCCGTGGGGTGAATCTCCACGCGATCACCTAATCGTGGGTTTGTGCGTATGCAATGTCCTGTGTAGCCCTCTTAGGGGGTTATCCGGATTAGGAACGCCCTTTGTAGGATTTAGAGGAGTCTCACACTATGCCTGTTGACAAATTCTAACTCCAAAACCTGTAAGTACCGGATTTTATTACTACTGTTTTTTATTTTCAGGTACCAACAACCATGCCTGAACACCGGCTTCCCAGCCATACCTTACATTCAGAAAGCTCTCATGAAAGATCGAAAGCACATGAATGCCAATAGGTAAGATTTCCATGCCAAAGAATCCCTACAAAGTGATAAAGACAAACGATCTAAGTTCCAACAACCGTCCTAGAAGAAGGGCAATTCTAAAGTTCAACATAAAGGATCTTCACTTATGAAAAGAGAGCTCCTTACTTATGAAGTTTCAACCATCAAAAGGATGTATAAAGCCATGTCGGAATGAATGCAGATCCCGCTGGAGTCAAAGAATGTGACGAATGGCCAGATTACTACATCAGATTTGATCACTATCACATCAACCCGACAAAGAACATGTATCACCATTCTATCTGGGAAAGATTGTCAAGGACTAAGAAACGATGAAATCATTTTCTACTTAATCAAATTTTGAGGACGTCTAATGCCATGATGCCACAACAAAAGTCCAAGTACCAAGACGTCCAGCAACCTCCAAATGACGTGACTGAACATCACTTCTTTAACAACGATCCCTAGGGGGAGATGTTAGAACCTAAGTTTTTCCAACGTTTCAATCAAGTCTCGGTTATTTCATCATTTGTAATAGGTTGCTAGTTTATTATGTTATTTTAAGAGAGTCTGCAACATGATAAGAGTCAAACGTGTCCAATGGGCTTCCAAGCCCATTCGTTTAGTAAAGGAAGGAGAGGGGAGTGTTGCCCTAAGGCTTCCCCCTAATGAATAGGAAATCTCAAATGTATTCCATTCTCTCTTGTTGGTTAGTTTCAACTACACTAAAAGAAACTCCTTGCACTTTTTATTCTTCATATTTGTTTTTATAATCAACCAAAAAATCCTATTTTCTCATTCTCATTTCTAACAAATCTAATCACTTGTGTTTACAATATGGTGACCTAACCAGAATTCACTCAGAGGCTTTTCACAAACCCTATTTGTTAGCTATAAAAGGAAAGAGATTGGAGTAATGAAGAAGTTGTAGTCACTAGTTAAGAATTAGTGTCGAAAATTAATGTAATCTAAGTTTTTTAGTTGTTAAATTTTTATACTTTTCAAAAAGCTTGTAATCGTTTCAATAATTGTAATTTGATCTTTTTGGTAATCAAAAACTCCCAAGCATTTCAGTTTCCAATTCAGTTTTTACATTTCCAATTTGAATTTTTCTTTTGGTTCCAAATCATGTTTCTCAACTTTAGTAATTATTTGGTTCTATAAGCTCACTTAAGGTAAAAAAGTCATAAGAAAACATAAAAAAAAAAAAATCAAGAAACAAAAAAGATCACCAGGGTACGCTTTCTGCATTTTTGACGTGGAAAGCTTTTTGGAAGTTTGCCTACAATGGAGGGGCAAGATGGCGTGTTACCAGCTTATTCCCTGAATAAGCTGGAGCTTGTTGAGCTTAAAGATACTCTAGTAAAGCTAGAGTTGAGGTTTTCTGTTTTCAAGTTCTTAAATTTCAAATTTCTAGTGTAAACTTGCATTATCTGTGTGCTTAGTAATTAGTGTTTAAGTATTGCTTATTTGTGCTTAATTTGGTTTGTTATTGGTCATTAGTTAAACCTTAGCTCTAAATTTCTAGTCACAATAGCTTTGCATCATATTTTCATATTCTTGTGAATTTCTAGTATAATATAGGATTTCTAGTAATTGTGGTTAAAATCAGTGTTCTTGTGTTAAAAACAGTTCATAATAGTGTATGTTGGTATTTGGAATCAAGTTCATGGTTTAAATCAGTGAAACTCTTTTGAAATCAAAGAATCTGAGTTTTTAAAAGGTGTTTGGCACAGTGTTGTTCTTGATGTTCTAGTTGGATTCTATGTTCTATGTTTGTTTGTGCATGCTTATCTAGTTCATATTAAGACTGTCAAACCTTAAAAACTTGCACTTGTTTCACCAAAAGTCAAAATCACATAGATTTGGCCTAATCATCTGTCTGTGTTGAATTTTAAGTAGCATAAGCTCCATTTCCACTCACAAGTAGGTAATAAAGCTCAATTTAGTCTTAATATAGCTTGTATAAACTCAATCAGTCATAAAATCTAGATCAAATCTCAAAAAAGTCAACATAATAGCTTTTCATCAAAAGTCAAATTGACAGATAAAAAGTTTTTGAATAAACTTGGTGATTTTCTCTAGGGTTTAATATAGAGTGTTAGGATTTGAGCTTTTTGGATTTTAATATTTCACTGGTCATCTTAATTAGAGTATTTTTACTTATTTTTATCTCTTAGGTTAAACTGCTTATTCATTGGCTTTTAAATAAGGCTTTTTCATAAATTTGCCGTGTGCACAGGTTTACTAGTCAGTTTCATAAGCTTGCATAAGCTTCATTATTTGGCATTAGCTTGTGAAATTTGTTGTTATTTGTAGCCCTTTTGGCATACTTGTTATTCATGCTTTTTATTTTTCATGTTCTGCTTATTTTCATTGCTTACTATGCTCCTCATGTTTGTTCAAAACAACTCACTACACTAAGCAATCAGTGTAGTTGAGCCATTTTCATAAGCTCCTAAAAAGCTCTCTAGAGTTCTTTAGCCTGAGTGATTTGGCTTTTTGTGAAGCCTATCCACTAGTCTATAAGTTGCAGTGCTTATTTTTCCTTGTCAAGCTTATTTCATAGGGCTGCTACTAGCTTTTAGCTTTGTACATTTCACTGGGTATACTGAATACTCAGTATATTCAAGCCTTTTCACAAGCTTGGCATAAGCTCATCTGTGGTTCCCAACCCTTGAGCTTTAGCTTTTTGGAAAGCCCACCAACCCAGCTTTCTAACTCAGTCTTAATTTTGAGCTTATCAGCTTATTTCATAAGCTTATTTTGCCCATAAAGTTGACTGCAAGGGTGTTTGGTTGACTGTGTGATTTGGATTGCTTATTGTGGCTTATTCTGTGTTCCCCTTTACATGTTTTAGCATCCATTCTGTCCATTTAGCTTATTTGTTTCCAAAATCACCATTGGTTCTCAGCTTATAGCTTATTTTGAGCTTTTCCTTATTTAAAAATCCAAAAAATAATCTGTCTAGCTTTTTAGGATTGCATAGTGCTTATTTTTAAGTTTCATAAAAAGTCTTTTCATAAAAGTTGCTTATATTTAGTGTATAAACATTTCTCAAAAAGAAAAATCACATAATCATCACTTTTACAAAAGTGATAGCTTCTAGTTAAGCCATTTGGCTTATTGCTCAGCTTTTTCAAAAAGCAATTTTCATTTTTATAATTTTCATAAGTTCCTGTTCACTTGTAGTATTTCTAGTAATTTTCTTAGATGTTTATCTTTTCATTTAATATTTATAATAATTAATATTAGTTAAATTAGTTTTAATTAAAAAACCAAAAATAAAATCCTCTACTGTTTATTTTTAATCACTAGTACTTTTTATATTTTTTATAGGTTGTATATATTATAAAGTATTTTTAGAAATTAGTTTCATAATTTTTACTATTTATTTTCTATTTTTACTAATTAAATTAGCTTAAATAGTTTTTAATTAATAACTAAGTAAATAATTAGTAAAATAGTTTAATAATAATTTTTATAAACTTTTTATAATTTTTTAGGATTACTGTGAAGGTTAATTATTTTTATAAAATATTTCCTAATTTTCTAAGTCAATTTTAGTATTATTAGTAATTTAAATTAGTTAATTATTTAATTAATAAGTAATTAGTAATTAATTAATATTAAATTCTGAAAAAGACAAAAATACATATTTTTAGTTTTTATATTATTTTTAAGTTATTTTAGACTTTTTAAAAATAAATTTTCATTTTCTTAGATTTATTTATTATTATATTATATCTAGTTTAATTTAAATATAATTATAAGTATTAAATAGTTTTAATTAATACTCCCTCCGTCCCAAATTTATTGTCAAGTATTGACTTTTTTAGTCTTTCTTCTTCAACTTTGACCTTAAATATTTTTGTGGGTGTTACATAATATTTGATGCAAAATATATAAATGGATTGGGTTTTAAGTCTATTTTTCAATGGTATAATTTATCATCAAGTATTATATAATAAAGATATATATTTGTGGTCAAAATTGAACCATTTTGACTTTGAAAATTCAAAGTGGACAATAATTTTGGGACGGAGGGAGTATTAAATATTAAAATAATTAAAAAAATATTTTTCTTTTTTATAAAATTTTCTTTTAATATTAAGTTTGTAAAAAAGTCATTTTCACCCCCTGTAGTTTATTTTTGTGTAATTCCCACTTTTCCAGCACGCATTTGCATTTTTAGATTATCTGATTTTCAGTAATTGTTTATATCTGTTATTTATATCATTTCCATTAGTGTAAATCAATCCAAATCATTATCTGGTTACTATTCCCAAATCACTCATTCCCATAACGTTTCCAAAATACAATTTCAACATCGTTGGGACTTAACGACCCGTGAGTACACTGTGCTTTCAACGGATCATAAATTGATCTCTCCTCTCTCAGATTTGACTTGTTGACCACACCTGGTTAACTGGTTAGTTTGGGAGGAGTCACTTACAAAACCCTAAATGCTTATCTAAACTAGTTTGAACGTGTCCAAGGCTTAAGTATGAGTTACCTTAAGAACATTAGGATATCTTAGCACCTTTAGACTCTAGTACAACCCTTTAGAGCTTAGGTACAAGTCCCTTAGGCACAAAACCATAACTAGGTTATAACTTCCCGGAAACTATGTCAAACCTTCCCAAATCTTTCCCATAAGCTACCACCACTTAGTATAAGCCTCTTAGGACTTAGGATTAGTCACTAGACACTCATAGGACCCTAACCTAGGCACTAAACCCTAAGCTAGACCTTAATCACTCACTAAACCAAATTAGGTCTAAACTAAACCTAAACTACTTCAAACCTAAACATAAGCACCTCTAAACTAGCAACCAAGCACCCTAGCACCTCCCCCTAACCTACCTAGCACCCTAGCACCTCTAAGCACCCACAAAAAGTAGGTGCATCACCTACTTGTCACCACCTTCAACCTCTCGACACACCACCACCACAACCGGCCTATACCAGCCCCTAGCTATACCTAGCTCATCCTCATCACCCTTCTAGACCTCCCACGACACCACCTAGCTTAGCTTACTCACCCCTCCCCCTCCTCGACACCTAGCACCTCTTTTCTTGGTCGCTACTCCAAACGAGCCTATAAAAGGCCTCATACCCCTCCACACTTCAAACCATCCCATTTCCCTTCTTCACCTCATATATTCAGTAGCTAGTAGTAGTTTAGGATCTGTAGAAACCTTAGGAGTCGAGTGGTATAGCCTTGCATGCCCTATCGAGTTCCATTTTGACCTAGAAAACCCTAGGATCCCTCGTTAACCCTCTCCTGATCACGTAAGCCTTTCTACTTGCTTTCTCTAGCTTTAGTTCATTCCTAGGATAGTATTAGGATGCCTTAGATTACATAAGAACCCTTGCTTGAGCCTTGGTCATAATCATTTGCTAGTTTTCTTTTTAAAACCCTAAAATAAGTCGAATACATGTTTATATGCTATAAGTCCTTTTCATAAGCTTTAAGCTAGTTTAGATAACTTAGATGAGCTAATATTAGTTAACCATAAGCTAGGAAACCTTTTTGTTTCATAAAAATATGAATTGCATGGAATTAGGATTAGTTTTGCAAAGTTTTCCATGCAAAGGGGTATATATGGTAAATTTCTGAAAATATTAAGTCTAGGGACTATTTTTGACATTTCTTAGAAGTTATAAGTATAAGAACCCTTTTTTCAAAGTTATAAAACCCTAGGATAAAAAGTTAAGTAGTTATAAAATTAAAAGGACTAGTTTTGTAATAGTTATAAAGTTAAGGGTCTAAATGGTAAATTTTGATAACTTATAAGTTTAAGGGTCATTTCTATCATTTTCTCAAAATATAGAAGTATAGGGACTAATTGTGTCAAGTATAGATAGTTATAAGTATAAATAATATAAGTATTATAAGTTTAGAGTAAATTTTGTAAATATGTTAAACTATAAGGGTATAAAGTAAAAATATTAAAGTTAGAAGAATAACACAATACTAGGGAGCTTCATGTGAGGAGTATTATGTGGATATTTCGTTTTGACGAGTTTGCTGGGTTTACGATTTAAAGTGCCCTGTCTCCTCAAACGATTATTGCATGTACTTCTGAATTATGATGGCCCGAACGGTATTATGTTGATAACATAATGCAATAGTAGGGAGCTTCATGTGAGGAGTCTTATACTTCTGAATTGTGATGGCCTGAACGGTGTTATGTTATACCTAAAACACTAAAAACCCTAAGAATGATTACTTAAGAAACCAGAACAAAACAACTAGAGCTTGACATACATCCACACCTACAAAACCATCAGGATACGTGAGTAAGGCAGTCTAGTTTTCGAGTCACTTTTTGCATCAATAAGATTTCCCTAAGCCCAGGTGAGTTTTCATAGCCTCACACCTTTTAAACGCTTTTTAAATGCTTTACAAACCCTGTGAGGGGGANAATAGTAGTTTAGGATCTGTAGAAACCTTAGGAGTCGAGTGGTATAGCCTTGCATGCCCTATCGAGTTCCATTTTGACCTAGAAAACCCTAGGATCCCTCGTTAACCCTCTCCTGATCACGTAAGCCTTTCTACTTGCTTTCTTTAGCTTTAGTTCATTCCTAGGATAGTATTAGGATGCCTTAGATTACATAGGAACCCTTGCTTGAGCCTTGGTCATAATCATTTGCTAGTTTTCTTTTTAAAACCCTAAAATAAGTCGAATACATGTTTATATGCTATAAGTCCTTTTCATAAGCTTTAAGCTAGTTTAGATAACTTAGATAAGCTAATATTAGTTAACCATAAGCTAGGAAACCTTTTTGTTTCATAAAAATATGAATTGCATGGAATTAGGATTAGTTTTGCAAAGTTTTCCATGCAAAGGGGTATATATGGTAAATTTCTGATTAAGTCTAGGGACTATTTTTGACATTTCTTAGAAGTTATAAGTATAAGAACCCTTTTTTCAAAGTTATAAAACCCTAGGATAAAAAGTTAAGTAGTTATAAACTTAAAAGGACTAGTTTTGCAAAAGTTATAAAGTTAAGGGTCTAAATGATAAATTTTAAAAACTTATAAGTTCAAGGGTCATTTCTATCATTTTCTCAAAATATAGAAGTATAGGGACTAATTGTGTCAAGTATAGATAGTTATAAGTATAAATAATATAAGTATTATAAGTTTAGGGTAAATTTTGTAAATATGTTAAACTATAAGGGTATAAAGTAAAAATATTAAAGTTAGAAGAATAACACAATACTAGGGAGCTTCATGTGAGGAGTATTATGTGGAATTGTGGATATTTCGTTTTGACGAGTTTGCTGGGTTTACGATTTAAAGTGCCCTGTCTCCTCAAACGATTATTGCATGTACTTCTGAATTATGATGGCCCGAACGGTATTATGTTGATAACATAATGCAATAGTAGGAAGCTTCATGTGAGGAGTCTTATACTTCTGAATTGTGATGGCCTGAACGGTGTTATGTTATACCTAAAACACTAAAAACCCTAAGAATGATTACTTAAGAAACCATAACAAAACAATTAGAGCTTGACATACATCCACACCTACAAAACCATCAGGATACGTGAGTAAGGCAGTCTAGTTTTCGAGTCACTTTTTGCATCAATAAGATTTCCCTAAGCCCATGTGAGTTTTCATAGCCTCACACCTTTTAAATGCTTTTTAAATGCTTTACAAACCCTGTGATGGGGATACATGCTACTTGCTTTACTTTAAACCGAATACAAGTCTTTTTCTTTGGTTGTTGCACGAGTAAACTATCTGCCATCACTACATAACTAAAATTCATGAATCTAATCGTTTGGGATATTTTACCCAAGCGAACGCGAATATAGTTGATAGATCTATTGGAGTTTGACAACTCCCGTTGATACTACATCTTTCAGGATGGTATCAATAAGTACTATATTTGAACCCTCTGAAGGATTAACTTTGGCAAGTTATCCTTCCCATCCCCTCATGGTTGGGTCTGCAGCCCCCAAGACCCGGATTGTTAACGTGTGGTTCATGAGCTTAGTGCAACATACCCTACTCTTGATAATTGTGCATGCATCATAATTATCACACACACTACATTTTCCTTGAAGGGTGTACCAACTGAACCCTGTGGAACTTGTATTCACTAACACTTAAACCTATGACTCTCACTCAACACCTAGTGTTGACTTTTAAGCATGTATCCTAGGTATATCACTACTACGGAGTTATGGCAGAAGGAGGCACTGAACTTGGAGGACTTTCAAACCAGTTATCATTCAAACATAACATATCATCTAGACTTGGGACCCCATCAATAGTAAAAGTATATCTTTTACTATAAAAACTCTGATAATCAAATGAATGATAACTAAATTTCTATAAACGTCTCTTTTCGAGTCGTTTTCTATTACTGTAACTGTGATTCCATGAAGTAATACCCCAACCCTAAATCCGCTGCGAACCGTGAAAATGAGGGTGTTACACCCTATTCCATTAACATGTAGCTCATGTTTATAACGCAGTAATACCTTCGTTAATCGATCAACAGTATTGTCATCAGTATGGACATTAAGAACCTCTACATCTCCTCTTTGAACCACCCCGTGAAAGTAATGATGCATTCGTAAGATATGTCTACTGCATTCTTGTACTATGTATTAGTTGCAAGTAGGATTGCACTTGAGTACTCGCAGTACATTTTCACAGGGTTTTCAATACTTGGTACAACACCAAGCTCCTCTATGAATTTCTTTATCCAGTATGCTACTTGCGCAGCTTCTGATGCAGCGATTAAATCACGATTTATCATTTCAAATACACCATTATGTTGTGGTGTATAAGGAGGTGTGAACTGTGAAACAATTCCAAAATAATCTAGATGATCGAGACACTCATGACTAAGATATTCACCTCCACGATCTGATCGCAAGATTTACTTCTTGTCGAGTTAATTCTCAACCTATCGTTTATAAGTCACAAGTGTTTTGAAAACTTCATGTTTATGTTTAATCTGATAAACATAACCATAAAAACTATAATCATCCGTAAAGGTGACGAAATAAGACTCACCATTTTGTGTCACAGTCCTGAATGGGCCACATACATCTGTATGCACGAGTTCTGACAAGTCATCAGCTCTATTCAACTTTCCAAAGAATAGAGCAATAGTCATCTGTCCACATAAACATTGCTCACACACGTCAAATGAATCAGATCTAGTAGACTCAAGAATGCCTTCACTTTGAAGCTTCTTGATGCGTTGTTTGTTTATGTGACCAAGTCGACAATGTCACAGAAATGTCTTACTCAAATCAGATTTGATTCGCTTAGCAACGTGAAACATGGATTTATCAATTGAGATCACACCTCCCATATCTATTTCAAAAAAAAAAAAAAAAAAAAAAAAAACATATTATCCTTTGAATCAGAAATGCCATAATGTTTAAATGCAAGTTCAAAACTCGCATCTCTCAAACGAGAGACGAAAATAAAACTTATAGTAATAGAGGGAGAATAATGACTTTGTTCTAAACAAAGTAATAAACCACTAGGTACATTAAGAAAATAAGTTCCGGTAGCTTCAACAGAAGCTCCATTACCATTTCCATTATGTAGCATCATGGCTCCCTAATTCAGTCTCTTACTACTTCTCAATCCATGCACATTACTACAAATGTGAATTCCACAGCCTGTATCAAATACCCAGGAACTAGGAGAGACAGTAAATAGTTCAATCATTAACGTGCATGGTTTTGTAGACAAACCAGTCTGCTTGCTTAACTTCAACTCAATAAGGTAAGAGCGACAATTCCTTTTCTAGTGTCCTATCTTTCTGCAATTGAAACATTCTTCATCCTTTGTTATGCTCTTTTTCTTTGGGGCGGAGGAATTTTCTTCCTTTCATTGGATTTCCTTTCCCCCTTTTCTAGGTCTTCTTTTTCACTCCTCTATCTCTGATCATATGCAGACTTGGAACGACACTCTTGGAAGAAACATTCTTCTCAACAATTTTCAACATCGCATGTAGTTCTCCGAGAGTCTTATCCCAGCCTTGCATGTTATAGTTCATGACAAAGTTGTCAAACGACTTTGGTAGTGAACCAAGATTGGTATTAACCACAAGAACACGAGACATTGGATGTCCAAGACGTTCCAACCTATCGATGAAGCTCTTCATCTTCCGAGCATGAGTGCTTACTGATTGATCCTCTTCCATCTTGCAGGCATCCATCTGCATTCGAGTGTCATACAACTCTTAGCTTGCCTGAGTCTTAAACATGTTTTTCAGCTCAGTGATCATATATACGAATTTAGAGGCTAAATGACCCTAAAAATCGTATAGAATTATACCTCATCACCTCTTTCATTCGTAGGGAAAACAAACGTTGTTTCAATAACAACTTATTTGTCAACGACTTTGTCATATAAAGCTTTTCTAACTTTTTTCACACACCACTAGCCGTTTCCTCATCAGAAACCTCGTAAAGAACCTCATCCGATAAAGACAGCAGTATAGTTTAATGCGCCTTCTCATCTTGTGAGCTATATTTTGCATCTGTCATATCAGCCGATTTGGGACCACTATAGGTGCTCAAATACATTGTTGTTTCAATAAGGCTCGAACTTTGATTCGCCATAAACTAAAATTACTTTTGCCATTAAAACTTCTCAATACTAATTGATGATGATTGTGTTTGAGAAGACATAATTATCCAAATGGGTTTTACTACTAAATAACAAATAATTGCCCTATTAACTGCTATGAAACAAAGACCAAAGTATAAAACCCAACAAGCATCCACAAACCAAATTCTTATTATTCCAAAATCCTAATCAACAAACTCCTTTGATCTATCAAACAAGCAGAAGCAATAAACGATTGAACAAAAGAAAATCCGAAAACCACAAACCTGATATCTCCAAAGTTGATCGACAACAACCACCAAACACAAAACAAATTCAAAAGATGTCAAGAAATTGAACCTTGAAATCAACCAAAAGTTGAAATTGATCAGAAACCACAAATATATATACATACATACATACATACATATATATATATATATATATATATATATATATATATATATATATATATATATATATATATATATATATATATATATATATATAAATGTTGCTTGTTTCAAATTGATTGGTTGGCTCTTGATACCAATTTGTTAGGATCAACTACTTATAATCAAATGCAAAAAGACCAACATGTAATAATCAACAGCAAGAATTTCAGAACAAAATAGGATCAAACCAGGAACAAGATCAGAAGTTAATTAGGGAGCTAAAAGGTTGGAATTTCTATTATCAAAAAAGGTCAAGTAAATTTCTATATTTGCTTTTTGTTATATAAGAGAACAAACCCACATACAAATGCGTAAGTATAAAGAAACTTACTACTTAAGATACTACCAAAAATAACCAAAATGCCCTTAGTAGATAAGCTAAACTATATTATGCCAAAATTATAGAACTATCCTTAGGAGTACTAGTCACAACATCTAACAAATATAAATTATGTCATTCGGGTCAACCCAGAAATCGAACCGAATTCAAATTCGGTTTAATCCAATTTGAATTCGATTATGTTCGGTTTTAATCAGAATATATTTTTAACCGAACAACAATCAAACCCATGACCACCCCTAGCAGTTTTACATAAGTGATATAAACATAAGCTTGTTAGGTGTTTAAATCAAATGCCCTAGCCGAGTTTTGCCTTCCAAGTAGGGGTGTCCATTGGTTCGGTTATCGTGTTGTTCGGTTTATTCGGTTCTGTTAGTTCGGTTAACTTTTTTTGGGTATAACCGAAAACCGAACCGAACCGAACCGAATTCAAACTGATTAAACCGAACTGAATAACCAAAAACCAAACCCTCATAACTGAAAACCGAACCGAATAACCTAATTACATAATTTTAATTATTTATTCATTTATTTATATAGATTTTTAGAAAAAAAAAATTGTTTAAGCTTAAAAAATGTTACATTTATAGTATGAAGAGTTTTAAATGTTTTATATATATTTGAATTCGGTTTTCGGTTCGGTTTTTGGTTTAGGTTGCTAGAACCATAACCGAACCAAAAACAGAATATTTAATTCGGTTTGGTTCGGATTTAGCAAATTCGGTTCGATTACAAGTTCAATTCGATTATTTTCAGTTTGGTTCGGTTTCGGTTTTCGGTTTATTCGGATAGTACCCAAACCATGAACACCCCTACTTCCGAGCAAAAGTTGAAACGTCTAACTATCTGCAGTTGGGCTTACAGTAAGAATAGGACTTTCTCTTCTCTATGGGCCTAGTAATGTGACCCATCATCCCAAGCAAAATCCAAACAAATGGGCCATGGGAGGTGAAGGTGTATCGTAAACCCGCGAAGCAGCGGATCAGGAAAAGATTAATTACACACACTTGGATGGATTCATATCGAAGCGGTCCTTGTCAGATCTCTTTGGCCGACGCTGTTGTTTCTGTCTGTCTATGTTTTTTCTTTCTTTGTGTCTCTGTTTTATCTCACCGTTACAACCCACTGCTTTTGTTTGTCAAATTTATTTTTGGTTCTTGTCTGTGAACCTCGTATTTTGATTATTACTAGGTAACACACAATATCTTAATTTTATATTCAATATATTTTCTAGGTTTGTGGAATTAGTAGCTAGCTTTATAAATAAGTTTAGATTTTGATGTGATATGTATATTGTTTAGCTGAATATATTCTGATTCTTTTATATTGTTATCATATCATGGTGAATAAAGGTAGTAATGAATATTCTTATTACAATTGTTTGTTTGTTTGTTTGAATGCATTTTTGTTACTAGTAGGAATTTGGGTCTTTGATATTAGAATCCATTTTTTGATATATGGTTCTACACTTCTACTTTTGTGTATGAGACGAGACATTTAGGTATTTTGACATTGATATAGTTGGCTGTAAGTTTGATTGGCAATGAGTTCAAGACATCTGCCTATACCATATTCAGTTACTATTTAGTAGAATAATGTTATCTAGAACTTAAAAAGGTTTTTTCCAATTGTGACGCGTATTCAGAGTCTTCTCTTTTACTATCTGATGCAACGCCACATGTAATTACCAGTCTGTTAAACTCGTATAGGCTAATTCGCAATTTAAAAGAATCAAACTTGCATGAGAAATCTATGAAACTGCAGCCTAATCTATCTACGTTATATGAAGTATATCATTTTTATTGAGAAGATATATAAATATTGCAGGCGTGAATCTTAGCATATGTTGATGTGGACTCTGTAGAAGGTGAAAGGATACTGCTTACTCAACATGTGGGGTTTTGGTTCCAATACAATTGCTGGCACATCTGGACCAAAAACTGACTCTACAAGACCTGGTCAAGCCTCTTCAGACTGCTCTGATGACGAGATCTCTTTAAACAACAGTAGAGAGGAAGGTCTAGAGTGCCCCATCTGCTGGGAATCCTTCAATATTGTGGAAAATGTGCCCTACGTTTTATGGTGTGGCCACACGCTCTGTAAAAACTGTGTCCTTGGGTTACAATGGGCTGTTGTGAAACTACCCACTCTTCCAATTCAGCTCCCGTTTTTTATATCATGTCCATGGTGCAACTTGTTATCATTTCGTCTCGTTTATAAAGGGGTTCTTAAATTTCCAAGAAAAAACTACTTTTTGCTATGGATGGTCGAGAGTTTGAATGGTGATCGAGTCAAATCTCATACGTCGTCTTGTGCAGACCATATACCTGTACCTACTTGGTCTTGGACTCGAGGTTTGGTCACTAATCCGGTTATCCATATTAATCATGTTGTGGGCCCACGTGTTCGTGAGCCTAACCGTAATGATGATTCTCGTGCTGCTACGCGTGTTGTCAATGGTGAGAGACTGCAGTCATCTATTCGTAAGTCACTAATCTTCTTTGTTCACTTGACGGCTAAGTTCCCATTGGTCTTTTTATTTCTACTCATTGTTCTATATGCTATACCTGCAAGTGCAATCATCTTAGCTGTGTATATACTCATCACAATTCTATTTGCTCTTCCATCTTTTCTTGTCCTTTATTTTGCGTACCCGAGTCTTGATTGGCTTGTAAGAGAAATCATCACTTGAGGTGGTCATTGGTTCTTGTTTGGTAGTTTTTGGAACCTCTTTTTAGTGCAAGTTTGTAATTTGTAATATGCAACTACAAGTATAGCATACGGCATCATCATGTTGCTTCTTAATGCTTTGTAAAAAGAATTATGTACTCTTTATTATATGGAATTTTGTATGCCCTCTCAATGTGATTTGCTAATTTAGTGATCTTTTTTGGTTGAATTTAAATGTGAAAGTATGCTTGTTCTTTTGTTGGAATTTTGATGGCAATGTTTAAATATCTGTATTCTTTCATAATTGTTCATGTGTTTAAGCTTAAAATTGCAACCCATTTCTCCAAAAAAATCCGCTATGGGCATTTCTTCTATTACACACATGACCATCAATCTTTTGAGTTATGTGGAACACATGGACGAGTGTAACATCCTGTAGCTTATATATCATCTTCATTAACATTTCCAGCAATCTCCATTCTTTCCATTGACCACCATTTTTTTTAGTAACACTTTTTGGAGAAGGTCCGGTGTACGGGGCATGGCGGTGGAAAGGGATCATGTATTGGGCTAACTGTGTGAGGAGACCGCGGTGAAGGAGGAAATTTTTTGCAACAAAATCAAAACTTGTTTTTTACCGGTTTAACTATAGCACTCAGCAAGTCACCTGGTTGCTTGTATTGGAACAAGGTCTGAAAAATTGATGGTCACATACATGTAATAAAACTTCTTATTGCTTATAACAGCTTTTTTGGGTGTAGATTGTCCCCGAGTATGCTCAAAAAAAAAAATAAAATAAAAAAAAGGAGATTGTTGTCCCTGAGTAGAACATTAAGAAAGTCCATATTGAACCTGTTGACTGCAAAACCATTGTCAAATTTTAACCACAAAAAAGGTAATGAAACTGAACATAACATAATCAATGACTGTTAAGTCAAAACATTTATTTCATAAAAATTTCAAAACTCTTTATACACATACACAATAATCTCGTATTCTAAAAACCAAACCAAGCAAAACATCCTTAACCCTCTATATTTGTAACCACCTTTTACCATCACATGACAAAGAACATTCTCTAAAAAATATACATTTCAAACACAACATTCTCCCAAGATCAGGAACAAAATATTTGACATTTCTGCACAATAAAAGGTGTCAGAAGTTTTCAAGATTCAAATAGAGAAGGTATTCACATTTTCTTTAATTTTCTTTAATCTTTGATAAACTTATCAATTATGGCTGTTCGTTGCCATATTTCAATATTTGTATTTGATTGAAAGACCTAATTTAATATCTTGAATGGTCGAAAACTGTCATTGATGTGGAGAACATATTTCCAATGCTTGGAATCTAAAATGTATATCATCTTCTTAAACCAGATTCTAAATTTGCTTCGATTGTTATTGTTTTTCTGGCTATGTAAATCAAAAGAATAAAATCCTGTTTCTTTTTTTATTTTCTTGACATGAACCGTACTCTACCTTTTTCAAATTGCATGTACCTTTTCTAATTATATTTTCCGCTCTACGTATATCCCATTGCAGAATATTTCCTACAGCATAATGTAGCTATGAACTCTTTCTCTAAAACTGAAATGATTCTAATGGATTTGAAGAAAAAACTACTAGTTCATTTGGTTCTTACAAGTTAACGATGGAAAGCAAGAACATTTTGAGATGAGGAACGTGTTGCTCAAAAACCATGTCCCTATTGACTCATTACCAGTTTATCTTGTATTGCGGGATTATATAAATCTCACGGATTTCCAAAAATTTTAGATGGTCTTACTTCTCAGTCTATGTAATCATACGGATTCGGTTTGTGATCTCTCTTTGAATAGACAGACCTCAAATTTTGGAAGCTTGTTTAAAATGCTATGTAATTTGTCTGTAGGAACATTGCTTTACACTGAGATCCATAAAGTTTTCCTTCACATGAACCGTACTCGAAAGACCTCATCTGGTACTCGAAAGATCTCGCCTGGGACCTACAAAATGGAGAGCAGTGGGCCAAAGGTCCCAAGTCGATATCTCACCGGTGCAACAGGTTCATGTCATGATAACTGCAAATCTGCAGCTAAACAGACCACAGAGACAAAACCAATTAACCCGTCTCCCAAAGGAGTACCAAAACCGCCTGCAGATAGAACCCAAGTAGATGCAGCAAATTTGGAACACAGAATCAAGAAATCACCTTCAATCATTCCGAAGGTTACAACACAGGATGTTAAAAAGAATAATGTTCCTAGAGATCAGTTTATAAAGAAAGACGTTGCAATTGAACCAAAGAAACGAGATTTAAAGCTAAAGTCGGTGAATTCTTCAGCCAAAACTTACAATCCGCCATCTTCGAGAACTACTAGAAGACACAGTGATATATTTCTACCCAGTAAAGATATGCCGATGCCATCAACAAAATTTCCCAAAAGACGACTCAGTGAAATCATTCCAAATAAAGACGTTGCATCAGTTTCTAATGTGCCTTTGGTTCAAAGTTCAAGAATAAGCAAGAACGAATCAAGAAAAGATTCTCCAAAACTCCCTTTATTAAACAAGAGATCTAATTCCTTAAAAACTACTGTTTCCACCCCGAAAACTGGTCCAAAGTTGCCACCTTTGAGAACTGTAAAAAGTCTCCCGAAACCGGAGCTTAAGGAATCAAGAAAGTCAAAACCCGTGAAAGTAACTGAAGAAGTTGCGCCAGAAAATACGCTACATGTCATTGTGTCCGGAAATGGCGTTGAAGCTACCAAAAGTCAAAGTCATAGTTCACTTGCTTCTTCGAGCTCTGAGGAGAAAACCTTTGCAGATGGTCAAATCGGACTGCAGATATCCGCATCATCAATGGTAGATGATATACCTAATCATATTGACCAGGATGATGAGCAAATTGGGCCACAAGCATCACCGTCAATGGAAGATGATACAGCTGCTAAAGATGGTCAGAACATAGAGCAAACTAGGCTGCAGGTATCTTCACCATCAATGGAAGATAATACCTCTACAAATAATGATCAAGACAACGAGCAAATTGGGCTGCAGGAATCTTCACCATCACTAGATGATGATAACCCGACCAAATCTGATCAGGACAACGAGCAAATTGGTCTGCATTTATGTATACCATCAATGGAAGATTATACACCTGTGAAGGATGGTCAGCACAATGAGCAAACTGGGTTGCAATTATCTTCACCAATATTAAAAGATAACACCCCTACAGAAGATGGTCAAAAAGATGAGAACTTAGAAGATTTGGAAGTCAGTGATACAAAGGAGGAAACACAAAGTGGAAAGTTAAAGGTGGAAACTGAAGATGATTCTCCTGATGATATACGATTCAGAAGAGGTACAATTCTCAGTCCTCAGTCTGGTGATAGCAGCCCGAGAAAACTAGAGTTCAGAACAGGAAAAGAGTTGGACGAAAACGAAGCTGAAAATGCTGAGCACACGAATTTGAGGAGATTGTCATCTGAAGGTTTGGTATGCAGTCCCGAAAGTAATGTGATCAGCGTTGATCTTAAACACCAAGAAATGGAAGAAAAAAAGGATCCGGGTCTAAGCAACAACATTATTGAAGAGACTGCTAGCAAACTTATTCGAGCTAGGAAGAGCAAGGTCAAAGCTTTGGTGGGTGCTTTTGAAAACATTGTTTCCGGTAACATCAGATGACCGGAGCACGTTAGACTAAGGAATACTAAAGTGTGGTGAGTTTTACGAGTTTTGCTCATATTGATCTCCTAACTCGGTCTCTTGAAATCATGGGTGTCGGATTCAGGGATCAGGATGCAGGAGTCAATAAATTTGGCTGGATATAACTAGCTGATTATATTTGGAGTAATATGCAAAATTTGACCCCCGCCGCCCTTCCCGCAAGTTGTCTGGTGTTCTTGAGGTCTTGTGCCTTGTTTTCGCGCATCACAAACTGTATGTGGCAACTTTATACTTGTAGATTAAAATTTGAAGGTTTAAAATATTTTTAAGCCACCCTTTCATGGATCCTATAGGTACCATACACATTTTCAATACAACCTAGTATTATACTAGTATCCATAATGATTCTGAACTGCAAATCAAGATCAGTCTCACATAGAACTTTGGCTTGTTTATATTTCTCTACATGGGATGCTAGGTTCTCGGATCATGAAACAACCTATTTACAGAATGTAAGAAAAATGTTGCTTAGGATTTCTAAGCAAGCCTTGCAATTTAAGGAGCTTGGTGTGCTCACTTGAAAGCCAAGAACACCACCTTGAAGTGGCTGGCTGCTGGCACACACATTATTCTGATGTTGTTGTTGAGACTTGAACCACTCTTGATTTTACTCTTGATTTGTGGGCCACTTGATACCACTATATCCGGGTATATCAGTGTTGGGTCAAAATTTGACCTAGTTGTTGCTGAAAAGTATTTGAATATAAAACAGTCCGAGTTACTCACTGGAATCGGTGAGTATGTTACTCATTGATGAGAATCAGAAGTGAGTAACATTACTTCCTGATGATATGTGAGTGTTATATAAAGCTCAATCGACAACAAGCTTCAGAGACGTCAAAAACCAACTGTAGAAACACTTTACCTCACTGATGCGGTGTCTGTGAGTAGTGTCTGAGCTACAAACAACATCAGAGTCCCAAAGATCTTACAAATGTCTCCCTGACTCTGAATACTCTATCTCTGAAGACAGACTTGAAATATGGGCAGAAATTTTCTAAAAGCAAAATGCAAAAAGGAAGTCAAACAACTACAAGAGTGGTTGCTAAAAAGGTGAATAGTTGAAGTACTTTGGAAGTGAAACTACATATAGAAGCAATATGTGAAAAGATGTACTTTATGTTTAACACGTAACCTAGTGGACACATGTGACTTCACTTTTACCCACCTATATAACCACAATGTCTATATAGAAATAGTTAGAGATTCAAAAAATAATAATAATAATAATAATAATAATAATAATAATAATAATAATAATAATAATAATAATAATAATAATAATAATAATAATAATAATAATAATAATAATAATAATAATAATAATAATAATAATAATAATAAAAAATACAAATGTATTATAGTGATAGGGTCCTCCTCTCCTTAAATAATAATCTAAGCTAGCAAACTTTGGTTCATGTAAATGGAGAGTTTCATTTGTCATTCAATCGGGATAGTATTCCGCAACTATTCTTTGTAATTCTTTGATTCATTTCTAATAAGAATTATAAACGTTGAAAAGTACGAATGGTGTCATTAGTTGTCAATTGTGTCTTGTGTTAAACTTGTTTTTTGTTATCAAACACATTCATGTTTTACCTAAATTTCGGGATCTAACATATAGAGGCCCCAACAATTGGATCAAATGTCATATCCATAATAGACCATACGACCCACTGAGGGCCAATTACTCCACTAGTAGGGTGTGAGATTAAACCATCAAATCAATAATTCAATATAATTATTCAACTTAGCTTGGCTTATGTAAAGAGCTACTAGTATTTGGTTTTGGTTGATTAGTTTTTCCAACCAAACTTGAAAAATATCACTTCAAATATTTTAGTACCAAATCAAACTACTATAGACCAGGTAGTTAATTAGCTTTTCATTCTTATACTATACTGCTTAAACAATTATACTAGGTGAATAATTCATTCTAATAAATATGATTCTAGATTTTTTTTTTTTTTGGAAGGCAACATGACTGGAGAATTGAGATGCACTTAAAGGTTAAGCTTTATTTATATTGAAATCTTTAAATTATTAATACAAATCGAGTTGGCCACGAAAATCAAATTTGATTCGACGGTTTAAGGAAACTGTATATAGTTTGATCCCATAAAAATCAAGATTGTTGGTAGTTTTATATCCCAGTGAAAAGTTGGTGTTTTATGCATCCTTACGACATTCCGTCGGTACATTATTGTTCTCTTCAACTTATTTGTTCCATGCATTGAGAATTTTAGATGCTCTAATAGCATTTCTTCTAAAAACATCATTGTATAATGAGCAATATACTTTGCACTTAGTTGCCTGTTTGTTCATAGTAATTTAAGCAAGAAAAGGTATGTTACTGTGTATGAAGTAACACAGACAAACAGTGGAAATGATTGAAACAGAAGTGGAGTCCATCCGTAGAGTAAATGTTACTACTATATGACAACACAACATGACAAAAATGTACAATATGTTTCCAATCATTTCACATGAAATCCAGCCTGTGTGTTTAAATGTTGGGAACAAGTTCATAACTCCCTAGAAAGTGAAACTCTTTAGCTATTATTTAAGATTATCCGATGCACTAGGATTTATTCAAATGATTGAAACTTATTCATACAGCTGATCAAATGTCTATAGTTCGAATACAAAATTGGGTACGTGTTGTCATACTGCGATTTCGTGGGTCTATAGTCTATCAATAAGGATTGCTGTTATTATCCTATTTTGGTTTATTTATTTAGTTAAATTCAACTTGAGATATTTTTTGAGGTGCTCATGCTTCTGAATACACAGATCAAATCTTTTGGAGATAATCTATTGATCCAATATTATGGGACCATGAAATTAAGCCTGTGGTATAGGATCACAGGAATCCTTTGTCTGGCCCCACTTTTGGTCAATCTTAGCCACTATGATTTGGCCTGAATCCTGGTAGATTGCATGTTGCATTGGGTCTTTAATATAGTTGTGAGTTATTTTGTGCCTGTCATAATGTTATCAATACTGTTTAATTAGTAGCATAATCATTTTTCAAAAGTATTTGTATCATAATCGGCAATCTTGTTTTGTGGGTTGATATGTGTACTAAAAGGTCACATCTTTACCAAAAAAACACAACTGGCCTCTATTCAGAGTTTCAGTAGGCATAGTATAAGCCGGAAGTAAATTGCTTATATAATAGGTTTTGAATGTCATTTTAGGTCCCAATTTTCCATGTAAGTACCTAGTGGGCACAAAGTATACGCTTGCAAGACGACATGAAGAGCGTCTACTAAGCTTGTGTTTAAGGATTGATTATGTGTTGGTTCCGGGGTTTTATATTGATGACTAAAACGTATAAATAAATCTCTACTACTTGTTACATCAAGGAGAGTGCTCTCTTTCCTTAAAGCGATTTCGCCCCCACTATTCGAATGAATAACGTGCAATGCGTTATTGGCGAATCACCTCCCAGGATACAATGAAGCAGTGTATGTAGAACTTTATCAACACTATACGAGGTGGTGATAAACCGGATGAACTACCGAGTTATCGAGGTTTTCAAGACATTACAAATAATAATTCTATAGCATTATTATTTATAGCAATCGGGTATATTAAAAGAGAGGGTTTTTATGTGTTTTTTGGATGTTTGGATGATCAAAAACGCTAGAATGATGGCACTATAATAAGCGACGTTTTAGCGACAGAAAAACCGTCACTAACCAACACTTCTTCAAACAGTCGCGATGGTTCGCTCAATGATGCATTTTAACAGATATAACCGCCACAATTTCGATGAGGTGTGTCTTTATATCAGTGATGGTTCATTAGCAACGGTTTTGTGACAGAAAAACTGTCGCTAATCATCATTTCGTGGCAAAGACCAAAACACAACAAACCTCTCTTTTCCTTCCTAAGATTCAACCCAAATGACTAATGTATCTTTTGAAAATAATTACCCAACAATCCCTCACCATTTTCAAAATAGACATAGGTTTTGAAAACGACACATAAGACCTAATCCGATTCAGAAATCCTCGGGGGTGTTATGCATAAGTAAAGATGGAATATTATACCTTGAACCTTAACGTAGTGAAAGCGCTCAAGTTTAACTAGGGTAAGAGTGGTTGAACCAAAGTCATTAAACCATCTTCCTTTATATGTTAAACGGAAACGCTTCACGCATATCCTTCCTCTCATTCATTCAATCCACTTTAACTGACCATGGGTCTTATCTTGCTTTCTCAGAATGCTTTAGAGCCAAGCCCTTGAACCCTTGAACACAATTGTGTTATAAGTCCATTAAGAATTCTATTCAACCTCTAACTACATTATGATTCCAAGATCCACTAAGCCTGGGATGGTGTGTTGTAAATGTCGCAGAACTTCAGTCACGTTCGGATGATGTACTTTTACCCGATCTCGGACTTGGTGAAATACCAAGCGTCAAGGCAAGGTTCCATCATGGGTGACTATTTTATGTGGGCTTTCTCCCATCCCTCAGACTTGTCAATCAGTTTTTGTATGATAAGATCTTACTCAACAGTAAGACACTAATGGTGATCACCTTTTTCAATTATCAACTGATTCACTTGTCTGTTCCTAAGTCCAATATGCCTGGACTTACCATTGTACACTTGATAGTGTAGATTGACTATCATAATGCACAAAGATTGGTGGCATAGGTTTTGGCCATAAGGGTATGTTTATTAACAAGTCCCATAGCCATTCTACTTCTTTTCAGCATGAAGCCAATGCTATAAATTCCGTTGCCATAGTAGAGTCTGTTAAATAGCTGTATTTCTTTGATCTCCAAGACACTACACCCCCACCAAGAGTGGATATCCATCCGCTCGTGGATGCGTAGTCTTCTTGATCAGTTATCCACCTTGCATCAGTATAACCTTTTAATATTGATAGCTCTCCGCTGTATTCCAAACCATAATCCATGGTTTTCTTCAAATATTTAAATACTCAATTTACAGTGTTCCAATGCTCCTTGCCAGGATTTCTAGTATGCCTACTTAATCTTCCTACCACATATGCAATATCAGGTTTAGTATATGTCATGGCATACATAATACTACCATTTTGTAAGAATTAAATTTAGAAACAATAAATTTCTTACTTGTTGCATCCTCCGTGAAGTATCGTTCCTCGAGAGCATTCCAGAGTTCCCTTGCCGTTTCAATATTATGGTAGACATCAAACAATGGGTCCGACATAGCGTTGAGGATGTTCCCATGACATATGAAGTCATCATTCCAAACTTGGGTCATTCACGAGAAGCATTAAGAGTTTCTTTTTTGGTGTTCATAGGATACGGCTTGGTGAGGACATATGCCACATTCGACGTAGCCAACAAGAAACGCATCTTCTTCTGCCTACGTGTAAAACTACCACTATCGAAGCGTTCCAACTACATGACATTTGTTGAATATTCTTTGAAGCCATCTTTGTCCGAAAATCGCTTTAAGATTATTGGTTCTGGGGTTTTATATTGATGACTCAAACGTATAAATAAATCTCTACTGCTTGTTAATTCAAGGCGAGTGCTTTCTTTCCTTAAAGCGATTTCGCCCCAACTATTCGAATGAATAACATGCAACGGGTTATTGGCGAATCACCTCCCAAGATGCAATGAAGCAACGTATATAGAACTTTATCAACACTACATGATGTGGTGATAAACCGGATGAACAACCGAGTTATCGAGGTTTTCAAGACACTACAAATAATAATTCTATAGCATTATTATTTATAGCAATCGGGTATATTAAAAGAGAGGGTTTCTATGTGTTTTTCATGTGATTTTTAGATGTTTGGATGATCAAAAACGCTGGAATGATGGCACTATGTATAGGGAGACTAGTGACCATTCAAATAGTCACAATGGTTCACTAAAAGGTTCAATTAGCGACGTTTTAACGACGACTTAGCGACAGAAAAACCGTCACTAACCGATACATCTTCAAACAGTCGCGATGGTTCGCTCAATGATGCATTTTTAACAGATATAACCGCCACCATTTCGATAGGTGTGTCTTTACGTCAGTGATGGTTCATTAGCGACGTTTTGTGACAGAAAACTGTCGCTAATCATCATTTCGTGGCAAAGACCAAAACACAACAAACCTCTCTTTTCCTTCCTAAGATTCAACCCAAATGACTAATGTATTTTTTGAAATAATTACCCAACTTAGTCATTGGTGTGTTTTAATTGATCATTCATATAAACTGTAAAACTGTTAACATGGTAAAACTATATCTTAGACATGTTACTAACTTAGTAAGTGGGAACAATATTATTAACATGTCTTTTGTTCATTTGTGCTTTGATTAATAATAACAAAACAACAAAACTGATATTAGGAAGAAATACACGAAAAACACTTACATGATCAACATATTAAGACATACTTAGTTGTAAATTACTATTATAGACTCTTCAATACTCTGTAATAACTACAAGATGCTTTTTGTTTATCATCACTCTCCCCGAACATGGTCTAGTTGAGATGAGTCAACGCTCATCGATTTTCCCTGGTTGACCTGTTGCCGATAGAAAGCTGCCATGTTGTTGTACATATCCATGTTCATTTGCTGCATTCAAAAACAAGGATTAAAATAACAGTCTAGAAGTTAAGAACTACTAAAAGTTAAACTTGAACTGCTCATTTTCGGTTCTTGACATACTTGTGCTAGAAACGTGCTGTGTGGATCGTTGAAAGGAACTGGGGTGTTGGTAGATGGGCGACTATGAATAGTTTGTGACGTGGTGCCTACATGGGCTGGGCTAAGCATGGTTTGTGGGACCATGAATGGATTATGAACTGGCTGAGGTATAACTCCAGGCATTCCCATCTGAAGGCCGAATCCCATTCCCATTCGCGCTAGCATCGACATTTGAAGCTGCTGCTGCTGCTGATGTTGATGCTGTTGTTGCTGCAATTGTAGGGGCATTGACATCATCATTTGTTGTGGTGTAAACGGCATGTTCTTCATCAATTGTACTTGTGATTGTAGCTTTTTTAAGTAATCAATCACTTCATCCAACAGCGATGCTTTATCCGTCTGTATAAACAATTTCTAAATTTAGATACTCTTTCCACTAAACTGAAATGAGTTAAAAAGGAGGTACAAAGTACATGTTGACTTTTCAGGTCAAACTGGATTAACTTTAACTATAAAAATTGACATGACTGGCCTAAAACTAAGATTTTGATAATTCTATATATGGAAAAATAATTCTGTTATTTTAAGAAATTAATACAATAATAACTTTGGAGATGTAGTTTGGTAGGATTGACTTTTGAAGTCAAAAGTACAAGAGAACACATAGATTCTAACCTTATTAGCATTAGGCACAAGCTTCTGTAGAGCTTTCATTTTCTGGTTGATCCTTTCTCTTCGTCGCTAAAGTAATAATATATCATGTAAGATTTATTTATTCATTATGAAGTCTTTAATTTTTCTATATTTTGTTAAATAATAAAATTTTCAAACAAATTAGTAAATTACCCGTTCGGACTGGTTATGAATAGCAGCTGCTCTGCTTCGTCGACTTGATTGAGATCGAATTGTTTCACCCTCAGTCCTACATTCTTCTTCTTGATTTTCCTGTTCAGTATCAAGAAACAGAAAATTCAACTAAAAATATTTGTGCATAAAGACATCCTAATTTTTTATTTTATTTTTTTCACTTTGATGAATTCAAGTTTTATTAAAAACTCAAACTTTCTTAAGAATTTGAATATTTATACCGATCCATATTGGCAGGCAGAATCATCATCTGTTTTTTGGCTCTTCATGCTTTGATTAGGCGAGTCGAATGAAGGCCATGTCATCATTGTAGTATCATTATCTTTAGAATTAACCGTCCCACTATTGCTAACATTATCTTCTTGCAAACTTGCGTTACCCAAATTTCCTACACATTGATCATGGATAATGACAGATTCTCTAGGCCGTTTCCTTAGGTAAGTCGGGCGACTCGATGATGCAACATTCGAGCTTAAGTTGCGAGCTCTTGGAAGACTTTGACTTTGTTGTAAGTCGATTTCTGGATATTGAGTTTGGTTGTAACATGTTGTAGCTTGATGAACAATTGATTCTAGTGTCTCATTTGCTCTTCCTAGCCCATGCATGGCTGGTTGGCCATTTTCCCATGTTATTTCTGCTACTCCATAGTCAGCAAGCCTGAAAATTCATATACATACAGAGTAAGTAAATCACTAATATACCTATATGCTAAAAATGAAAAAAGATTATTTCTTTAATTTGTAAGATTTTTTTTGTTAGTAGTATATTATTGGTAACCTTGAAAAAGCCATTTATTTCTGTGCTAGTGAAGCCAGATAGAAGGCCGTGTAAATACACACAGTCACTTGCAAGACATGCTATTTATACAATATGGAAAAAAAAATACTAGTCCTATTTCCAGATAAGCAATGTAAAATTCTTAAAGCACAAGGCACATGTCACTGATGCATGTCTAGAAAAAAAGGTTTTTACCAAAAAAAAATACCGTAAATAAAAAGAAGAAGAAGAAGAAGATTCTATAACGACTATATGATTATATGTACATGGGGACAAGAGGAGGGGTAGGCTGCTGTTGATGCATGTGAGAGGATCTTTATCTTTCTTCTTCTTGTTCTTTGCTTCCTTTTGGTGTTGTCAAATTCCAAATTTGGTATTCCCTACTTATTTTGGGGTCTTTAAATAATGCTACTACACCCTCAATTTTTTTAAAAGGTGAATAAAAAATAAACTAGCCTATCTATGGTTGGGATTTAAGATGTATGTCTTTTGGTGTCGATTTGATGAGGAGTTGAGGGGATTGTGGGTCCAAATTTGGATTTCCAAATTAGAGTTGTGATAGAACATACCAAATAATGTAATGCACTGAATTGTCATGTGGGATAAGCGAATATTTTTATGTCTGTTTTTCTTCTTTTCTTTTAAATAACCATATTTAGGCTTATACTATATGTGCATGCATGTTGATTTGTCACTTTCTTTTGTGTCAAGTACTTTTCTTTGTACATTGCTAATTCAATCACCTACCCTAATGGCATCGAGTTATATGAATTATGATGAATTACGATGCATTAACCTCGCCACGACAAAGCAACTCCGATCAGGAATTTGAGTGTTGGGTGATGTTGGATAAAACCTCCGACAAACCCGAGAGCTTTGTGCAGAATTGATCAAAGAACTCACAAGAAAAGTTAACATCAAGATTACAAGTAGGGATGAGCACGGTACCGGTCCCGTACCGATCCTGTACCGAATTAGTGCTACCGATTTTTTTCCGAGCATAAATTAGTGGTACCGGTACCGTACCGAATGGGATTCGGATATCGGTACCGGGAAATCGGGTTTTCCCCATTTCTTTTCGGGAATTTCCCGATTTGGTACCGGTCCCGTACCGAATTAGTGGTCCCGATTTTTTTTCACCTTATTTCGTAGTCCCGGTACCGTACCGTATATCGGGAATCGGTACGGTTCCGGTTCGGTTTCAGGATTCGGGTCGAAATGCTCATCCCTAATCACAAGATAATAGACAAAGAAAGAACATATATACCCTCGAACCCCATGGTATTCTTGCTTGTCTTGCACACGTAGCAATCCTAGTTTAAGTCTAATCCTAACTGTGGGCCTGTTTGGTAGGAGCTTTTTTGGGAGTTGTTAATTTTTTGTTACAAAAATAATCTCCTCTAAAATAGGTAGCTCTGTTCGGATACATTGACTTCAAATTTTTATTTCAAATAAATATCTCCTAAATGAAAAGCTGANGATTCTATAACGACTATATGATTATATGTACATGGGGACAAGAGGAGGGGTAGGCTGCTGTTGATGCATGTGAGAGGATCTCTATCTTTCTTCTTCTTGTTCTTTGCTTCCTTTTGGTGTTGTCAAATTCCAAATTTGGTATTCCCTACTTATTTTGGGGTCTTTAAATAATGCTACTACACCCTCAATTTTTTTAAAAGGTGAATAAAAAATAAACTAGCCTATCTATGGTTGGGATTTAAGATGTATGTCTTTTGGTGTCGATTTGATGAGGAGTTGAGGGGATTGTGGGTCCAAATTTGGATTTCCAAATTAGAGTTGTGATAGAACATACCAAATAATGTAATGCACTGAATTGTCATGTGGGATAAGCGAATATTTTTATGTCTGTTTTTCTTCTTTTCTTTTAAATAACCATATTTAGGCTTATACTATATGTGCATGCATGTTGATTTGTCACTTTCTTTTGTGTCAAGTACTTTTCTTTGTACATTGCTAATTCAATCACCTACCCTAATGGCATCGAGTTATATGAATTATGATGAATTACGAATTCAATCACCTACCCTAATGGCATCGAGTTATATGAATTATGATGAATTACGATGCATTAACCTCGCCACGACAAAGCAAATCCGATCAGGAATTTGAGTGTTGGGTGATGTTGGATAAAACCTCCGACAAACCCGAGAGCTTTGTGCAGAATTGATCAAAGAACTCACAAGAAAAGTCAACACATCAAGATCACAAGATAATAGACAAAGAAAGAACAGATATATACCCTCGAACCCCATGGTATTCTTGCTTGTCTTGCACACGTAGCAATCCTAGTTTAAGTCTAATCCTAACTGTGGGCCTGTTTGGTAGGAGCTTTTTTGGGAGTTGTTAACTTTTTGTTACAAAAATAATCTCCTCTAAAATAAGTAGCTCTGTTCGGATACATTAACTTCAAGATTTTATTTCAAACAAATAGCTCCTAAATAAAAAGCTGATTCATGAAGCTTTTTAAACAGCTTAGAGCTGTTAAAACTTTAAATTACTGATATACCCTTCAAACATTTATTTATAATTATATATATATATATATATATATATATATATATATATATATATATATATATATATATATATGTCCTTTTATGTCATTTTACATCTTATAATTACATTTAACAGCTAACTTAACAACACTTTTATTTTAAAAAAAAATACAGTTTGTAGCTCATGTTAACAGTTTTGCAGTTTATATCTTACGGCTTACAATTTACAACTAGTTTTGCCAAACATACCCTCTATCTAACTAAGTATAACTGAATCATTATACATAGACTAATTACACTTGAGCCCACTAAGAAGTGCTACTATATTATAACACTTTCCACCTTGGTAGTGATTATTAGTCTATATATCGATACTCAACATCTTCATCCAATGCTAGAACATCGAACCAGGGACCACCTTATTAACCAGACATTGTACCTTAGTAAATATCTACTTAGCTTCCTTAGACCTCCTTCACCTTCTTCGTTTTAGCAGCACTACCCATTGCACCATCTTGACCAGTTACTCTGGTTTTCATAATGTTTGCCCTACCTTTGCACCAAGGTGTACTTGCATCTTTATCAAGCAGTCTTTGTATGTCTTTTATTCAAGTTGTTTAACCTCCAACTATCTTTGAGCCACTGCAACATCATAGTTACTATCATGAATAACCTCAACTTCACGATTTTCCTGAGCTTCCTGCAGTTCCACTTTAAACCAAACACACTTTATGTACTTTATGAACTCCTTTTTAACACCACAACCAAATTGCTTGAACCCAAATTGTATAGAACTTCCCTGCCTTTGTACGCCAAACCCATCGAGCTTTTCGATGTTAAACCTAGTACTCGTACTAGCCATTCTTCTCCAAACCTTGATTTAACATTGTCAACTTGATTTAACCCTTTAGAAACTTTAAAGACTCAACTTTTTCTACAAGCCTCAGAAATGTGTCTAAACGCATTTCTTTGAAATCTTGATCTATTTTCCTTAAAAAAAAACGTCTAAAGATTCGATCTTTTCACCTCAAATCTACAAAACTTGTACTCCAAGCAATCACTTTTCTTGAATCTTCAAGAAGCAGCTAAACCTTGCTTGTCTTCCTAGTTATCACCGAGACTTGATCTTCAAGAAACCTGCGAAATTCTTCAAAACCCAATCTATCAAGCCCCCCAAAAACCAATAAAACCTTGAAACTTCTTAACCTTCAAGATTGATATTCACCAAGTATCTCTAAATCGTTAACTTTTTGAAACCTTTAAACCCTTTTATAAAAAACTTTTGTAACCGAAATCTTGATCTCCAAGTAAACCTTTGGAATTGATTTTCTTGCACCTCAAGAAATGCTTAAGAAAACCGAAACTTGCACCTCAAGTTTCCCTTTGATCGACCTAAGCTTTAGACACCTTATATCAACAAAACGATACCAAACAATAAAAGAAAAACAACAAAAAAACCAGTTCTATCCAACCAACTTCGATAGGCCGCATCTCCCTACTGGATGCTTCGATGCAAGATCTTTCCATTGAGCACCTAGATATATGTGTCTTAAACCTACAGTTGTAGTCAATTCTACCACAGTTGTGCAAAAAACAGTCGAATGAAACACAGTTTATTTTTTATTTTTTTTTCTTCTTGTTTTGGCTCTCTCATCGTTGTGTGGTTTTTTCTTCTCGAACAAGGCTCTAATACCAATTGTTGGATAAAACTTCCAACAAACCTGAGAGCTTAGTGTGAAATTGATCAAAGAACTCACAAGAAAAGTTTAAAGAATAAACATTTGAATTAAAGACTAAATTGTTAGTTTAATGTGTGTATTTTGACCCTTTAAAAGAATGTGAAAATGAAGTTACATATAAAGGTTTTCATGCACAAAATACAAACTTGTAGTTATAAGGAGCGACTGAGAAAGATCTAGATGGGTCATTGGTTTCCTATAGTTAAATAATGGACCATTCACATTTAGGCCTGAGCCCACATCTTTAATTAAGAGCCTATCAAGGTAACCTTGCATCCAAGGCAAACTTGGTTGATTAAAGTAAACTACTTGCATTGATAAATCTTTGTTTTATATTAAGATTGTTCTTTAGATATTATTAAAATAAATAAATAAAATAAAATAAAAATAAAAATAAAAGATAGTTAAAATATGTTTAAGGGTTAGTGGCATGTACTAGCAACGTACTTTCCCATTTGTTCCATTATCAGATACGAACCCAAAATAATACACCTATACCCATCCAACTTTCAAATTTTGCTTCATTATCATACGTTTTGTTTGCAGCGTTAGTCCTTTTGACTAACGATCGGTTGTAATTAACTCAAAAATAAGTTATTCTTATGTTTTCATACATTTCTATCCATTTTTAAATGTTTTTGCCCATTTTCTTTACGTTCCACCGTTAGTCCTTTTGACTAACGACCGTTTGTAATTAATTCAAAAATATGTTTTTCTTTTGTTTTCGTACGATTTCTTACATTTTCATATGTTTTCATACGTTTCTATCCGTTTTTATACGTTTTCGCCCGTTTTCTTACATTTTCATACGTTTTCGTCCGTTTTTATGAAAACGTATAAAAATGGACGAAAACTTATAAAAACATATGAAACTGTTAGAAAACGTAAGAAAAACATATTATTGAGTTAATTACAAACGGTCGTTAGTCAAAAGGACTAACGGTGCAAAAAAAACGTAAAGAAAACGGGCGAAAACATATAAAAACGATAAAAACGTAAGAAAACGTATGAAAACATAAGAAAAACATATTTTTGAGTTAATTTCAAATGGTCGTTAGTCAAAACTTAAAAGAACTAACGGTGCAAATAAAACGTATGATAATGAAACAAAATTTGAAAGTGGATGGGTATTGTTATACTATTTTGGGTTCGTATCTGATAATGGAACAAATGAAAAAGTACATTGCTATTAAATGCCATTAACCCTATGTTTAACCAGAGATAACGACAATTTGTTCTAAAAAAAGAAAGTGATAGAAACTATGAGACTCTAGCTTTATGAGAGTTTGAATAGCCAAATCATGTTTTTTTTTTTAACAATATAACAGCAAAATCAAGTTCAGAACTTTTCTTGATTGACTTTTCTACTATTTTATCAACTGATCTTTGTTTTAGAAATTAAATAAATGATTAGAAGCAATTTTCTGTTGTCTAGCTATATTATCTTTGAGTGTGTACATGAGGTTGGTTGTTGGAGAAAACTAGGGATGAGCAAAAGAACCAAAGAACTGGACCGGACCGAGAATCGGACCGGAACCATGAAGAACCGAACTGGAACCCGAACCAATAGTTCCAGTTCCGGTTCTTGATTTTGAGATTTTTCAGTTTTTGGATCGGTTCGGTTCGGTTCCACCAGTTCTCGGTTCCGGACCCAAAGACCCAATAATTATAAAAATATGTAATTTTTTTTACTTCTTATCAAAATATCAAATCCTACGTAGCATTAAAAAAAACCCTACTAGCGTACTTTCAGAAAAATCAAGCCAAACACTATAAACCCTAATCTTTAATTCATTGAAACATTCACAAATCAATAATTAATCTAAACCTAATAATATTCCAAGATCATTCAATATTCAAAACTCACATAAACAACTATCATCATTATCAAAACATAGGAAGTAAGTTTTATATTTTGATAGACAATGTTAATTAAGTTAGTTTATTTTGTTTTCCGGATTGTTATGCATATTGTTTTGTTAGAAATATGAACAAGTGAAAGTATAGAATGATTTTTTGTTTGCGTTTATGGTTTAGTTGTTAATTGTTATAGTTATAATGCCCGTGCACGCACGGGGTTTTTTTCTAAATTTTTGAATAATGAATTTTTATCTAAGAAAATCAATTTAATTTTTGTTTTAACTATATGTCTTGTGCAGGCGCGGGGTTTTGACATGAATTAAATGAGACCAATCAACAAAATTAATAACAAAAGGTAAGCTGCAACATCTAAGAAACTCTGTACACAAAATGATTGTTTTATTATATAAAAGATTTATTTAAATGTAAATGGTTGCAAGTTCTTAAAAAGTTTATTTTTTTGTATTTTTTATTAGCTTAATTCATTGATGCATGAGGTTATTTATTTTTTCTTCAAAAAAGCGGTTCCTATCCGGGTAGACCCAAAAGAATCGGAACCGGAACTGGACCAAAAACTATATTCGGTTCGGTTCTCGGTTCTCACTTTTTAGAAAAATCGGTTCTCGGATTCACTGATTCCGGTTCCGGTTCCACTGTTTCCAGACCCATGCTAAGCTCTAACATATGCTAAGCTCTAACATAAGACATCATTGTTGCATTGAGATTACATATTGAATATGCAATTTCTTGCCCATCATGACTTAATGAATAAGATCTCATTCTCATTATATCAGTTATTAATTCAAACTTTCACTTATACTTTTGACTTACACCAAAATCGATTTCTGATACTTAAATTTATATAACTAACATAATTTAATACCGCCTAATGCCTAACCAACTGGCTTAGCTCAGTTGGCCACCTGGGCTCCTTCTGGAGCTTGGGGGAGGTTTTACCCAGGGTTCAAGTCTCGCGAGAGACAAAAAAAATCTAGGTTTTCCTCCTAGTGCGAAGCCAAAAAAAAGCCCAACGCCTAGGTATATATAAACTTTCTTAAACTCAAAACTCCCAAATAAACAGCACACATTTTATTAAGTCGGGACAATAGTAATACTTCAGAGTGTACTTCAGGGCTTCAGGCAGGAAATGCTAGACTTCATTTAGCACTATTATCTAGTCACTGGTCACATAGGCTTCATATTAAATTTTTGGTGTATCGTTCATGATAGATAATTTGGATTTGATGGTCCAAAACCAACCCACTATGTACCCCCTTGTGGAAACAATAAATGGTCCAAACAGGGTATTATATTTACTTAGTTGCATCAAGTCATTCCTCCAAAATTTCCAGTTGAACCCTACAATAGATAGGTTTGAAAACATATATGTTTGTTTGAACTGATATAGAGCTGAATCATGAATATAGGTTTTTATTTCAAATAGAGATGGATCTTGTGTAGTTATGTCAATGTGATTTCATTTAATATACTAGTGTGAGAGGAGACAATTGCATTTCATATATGTATACACAAGTCAATCAAATTTGTAATAAAATATTAATAGCATTGCTTTTTTTTTTTTTTTTTTTCCTTAGAAGGGCTATAATTTTTTCACACTTCTATACCACATATCTCATAAATGTCCCTAACGAGACTTGAACCAAAAGTCTTAGTTGGTGGGTCACTCACATAGCACAGGTTTAATGATGAGTTAAAGAAAACCCTTAACACATCAGTGAATTTATCTTGAACCCGAACCATTAATCAGAATTGTTATATTCAACTGTATGACATGTTGTCCTACTTACCAATTTCAACATGTATATATACAAATATGAAACTTGTCACATCGTTAAACACAACGAAAGTTCTCGATTTACAGTTAAGATTTTGTTTGTCGGCAAATTAACACTTATACTAACAATATGCACGGATGAGATATGATCAATAGGGACAATGAATACTAAGGTCCAGGGTGACACCAAAGTCTTGAACAAGGTTTGTACACATTGGACAAGATGTGACAGCAGTGAACATCATTGGTTGGCACTGTTCCATTAAACTACAAATTGGACGGCTATAGATAGGCATGGACCTGCCTACGTTCCAATGTGTTTGCTTCAACAGTTACGTGCTCTATAATCATACAAGTGAGTGAGTGATACATGTAGATGTCGTAGTAGGGGTGTTGAATATTTGGTTTGGACATGAGAAGACCAAAAATTGAATTTGAAACCGAGCTTTCTAATTTTGTTTTTAGTTCGGGTTATGAAATATCTAAATTTGTACCAATGAACATCCTATGGTTAGGGGCGGAGCCAAAAAATAATTCTTGTGGATGAAATTTGATGTTTAAAGAAATTTACATCAACAATTTTTTTTTTCTGCTAAGGAGCAGATATCTACCTTCTACCATGCCCGGCTCATGGTGTCTACACCTTGCCTAGAGTACAACTTTAAGAGTCTTAGATTCAAAACTGATTAATTTATGATTAAGCTATCTTAATTTACAATTAATCTACTTTACTTGCACTAAAAAAGTTTAATATATTAGATTATTTTCAAATTGCAATATGTTTCTGTTGATTGTTAACCTAAACTTTGGGTTAAAAGGGTCATATTAGAAAGTATAGTATGTAATTAGTGTAAGTTTAGGGTGTCATTATGTAAAGTTTGTATCGGGCTGGGTCATAGGATAACAGTATAAACCGTTTCTAGGGTCACGACTGTTATTGAATCGGTATGTCTCTTCTCCAATAGTCACGTTGTAACAAGGCACCGATTCATGTATTATAAATAGGTTTGGTTCTGTAAAACAAATATAAGTTGTAAGTTGTAAGATATAATTCATTCAATCAATCAATACAATTCAGTTTATATTATCCTTCTGTTACAAGTTTCTGTCTCAAACTTTTGTTCCATTCAATTTCTATTGATTCTTGAAGAATAACAACCTGTGAAATCAGAAGAAACCAACATTTGGTATCAAGAGCACGTTCGATTCCGGGAAGCAAAGTACGAAGAACGAGTATACAGAAAATCAATCAAGTAAGAAGGAAAGAAGAAAGAAGGATACCTGTTCATTGAAGAGATCAAACACATAAACGGTTGTAACTGGAGTTTGATCAGAGAAAGACAAACACAACCGGTTTATTGAAACCACCGATTGTGGTTACCCAAATCGAGAAGACATCGATTGAAAGAAAAGGAAACAATTACCTGTTATCAATCGATCAAAAGGAAGAAGAAGACAACGCGTGTGATTCGATCAAGGATCCAGAAATCGAACATCACAGGACGAACAAGCAAGTAAGCACACATCAGGAAGCAAATCGAAAGGAACCATTGTGTTTTTCAATCGGAAGCATAGTAGTTGTCAGAAAAGGAATAAAAGCATCAGGAACCCACCAAGAGAAAAGGCTACGGGGTTCTTTTTTTTTATCAAACCCACCAGGTTCCATTAGTTTTAGATTTTAGACATAATATTGATATATATTGATACATATATATATTATAGATCTTAAAAGAAAAGTTACTTCCTTTATATTTAAGTTAGTACTTTTCAAGGCTTTTAAAGTAAGAAAGTAAGAAAGAATAAGCGTAAGTAAGCACACTTATAAGAACGAAGGCGTAAGTAAGCACGCTTGTTTAAAGAACGCGTAAGTAAGCACGCGAGTAACAAAGTAAACGTAAGTAAGCACGTTTACAAGAAAGAAAGCGTAAGTAAGCACGCTTGAACGAAAAAAATACGTAAGTAAGCACGTACCAGAAAGAAAGAAAGATAGGAAGAAAGAAGGCAAGAAAGGCGAAAGCACGTCAAAGCAAGAAAGAAGAAAGAAAGGAAGAAAGCATGACGAACGAAAAAGAAGGAAGCAGTATAGCACTTAAATGCGTACAGTTGACGGATTCCAATTACACAACATGGGCAGTATTGATGGAAACAATATTAAAAGCGTATGGGCTTTGGGAGACGATCAACCCGAAAGAAGGAAGTAGTGCAACAGATGAAAAGAAGATGCATACAACGAAAGCCATGATATTCCAAACACTACCACAGGATATCTTGATGCAAGTTGCACAATACGAAACTGCAAAGGAAGTATGGAATTCAGTGAAAGTACGATACCTTGGTGCAGACCTAGTCCAGAAAGCACGGCTATAAACGCTAAGAAGTGAGTTAGAAACTTTGAAGATGAAAGAAAACGAAAGTGTGAAAGACTTCTCAGGAAAGTTGGGCAGTATAAAACCCAAATTTGCAAGCCTTGGCACTACCCTTGAGGATAAGATAATTGTGAGAAAGTTACTCAACTCGGTTCCAAAGAAGTTTCTACCGATTGTAGCCACCATTGAACAATAATCAGAAATAGATACCATGCCATTTGAAGAAGCCGTTGGAAGAATAACAGCATTTGAAGAACGAATTAAAGATGCTGAACCAGAAGAGAACGATCTGAGCAAACTACTAATAGCAAGTTCAAACAAAATTGGAAACTGGCATAATGGAAGAAGACGTGGTGATCAAGGACATGGAAAAGGACGTGGAAAAGGCATGGTGCATGAAGATCAAGACAAGAAGAAGTATCGATGCTTTGGATGTTGTGAAATAGGTCACATTGCAAAAGAATGCACGAAATGGAAAGACAAAGAGCAAGAAGCGTTTCTCATCTCAGAGGACGAAGAACCAATATTGTTGTGAAGAGCAAGATGGAGACTTACCTTAAACCAAAGTTTAGTTTAAGGGGGAGTGTTGATTGTTAACCTAAACTTTGGGTTAAAAGGGTCATATTAAAAAGTATAGTATGTAATTAGTGTAAGTTTAGGGTGTCATTATGTAAAGTTTGTATTGGGCTGGGTCACAGGATAACGGTATAAACCGTTTCTAGGGTCACGACTGTTATTGAATCGGTATGTCTCTTCTCCAATAGTCACGTTGTAACAAGGCACCGATTCATGTATTATAAATAGGTTTGGTTCTGTAAAACAAATATCAGTTGTAAGTTGTAAGATATAATTCATTCAATCAATCAATACAATTCAGTTTATATTATCCTTCTGTTACAAGTTTCTGTCTCAAACTTTTGTTCCATTCAATTTCTATTGATTCTTGAAGAATAACAACCTGTGAAATCAGAAGAAACCAACAGTTTCTTCGTGAATCCGTGGCTTCTTGCAATGTAAAGTTTTCAACTTTCATTATTCACTTAAGGTCCTCCAATTTACACAGTTGTCAAGTTTGTTAATAACAGAATTCTTTGAAACCAAACAAATCTTCTTTAGATTCATAGATTAAATCAGCATAAGAAGCAATATTTTGGAGATGAAACTCCAAGTGATCTCATCTCGTTTGCTCTTTCTTTTATCTTCTTCTCATCTTTCTTTTTCTTCCCTTCTGCTTGGGATCGAGCTCCTCCAGCTACATGATCGATCCTTGCCAACTTGTTCTGGTAATGTTGCCAACTGATTGATCGTCTCTGATCCATTACTTTCTGTTTCGAATCACAAAAACTTAATACTTATGTTGATTTTCATATGATAACACGAGTCATCAAGACTTGTGTTGAAAAGTCCTTAACTAATTAAAGAAAGTCGGAAAAAGTAAGTAACAAACGAATACGATCAAACCTTTTTCTCTTCCATTCGACGTTTAGCTCTTGTTTTCTTCTCATTCTCCCATTCGAGAATTGTAAGGTTATTCTTCTCGTATCTAGAATTTTTTCAATTTCTAAAAACATTAACTAAAGGTAAAGATTCAAGCAAACTTGCTTAGAATAACTGATATTATACCGTTTTTTAATCTTTAGCAATTGGTTTCTCTCCCAAGTATCAACGTTGGTGTTTCCACTTCCACGTATGCTTAAATTCCTATTGACATATGGATCTCTAGGCCTACTTGGTCTTGCAAGCGATAGAGCTCTATCAATCTGACTCGTTCTGGTTCTCAAGGAATCTTCAAGTAATAAAAATCAGTATACAAGTTAGGCCGCGATTGGAATATATTAAAGTTTTGTGTTCTCAGTGATCCAATTTTTTCTATGGATTTCTGCTTGAAGATTACATGTTGTTTAATTACTAAACATGGTTATGCAATATATTTAACATTGAAATACACAAAATATGTATTTTGTACCAACACAAGGTTGTGATTTCAACATCAGTCAAAAATCATATTACATGTGTGATCTGTACTAATTAATCTAAGCATGGCTGTGATTTCTGTTTGATGACAACATCTCAAAGTGTGTACGTTTCTCTAGTTTGATCAACATTTTGATTTATGTTTGACACGAATTGAAATTAATCAGTAAATATGTTACTATCTTTGTGTGTGTGTGTGTACTGTGTGTGGAAGTTGCTACAGATATTATGTATTCTAAATTGTGTTTGTGAATTGTGAAATCTATTAGTGTCAAAATTCGATAGTTAATATTTGTTATATGATTAGGGGTATCGCTTCTATTTTGACCTTGAAGTGTAACATATGTTTTCTATAGTCTAACATTATTATTATTTCTCCATGCTGATACTCAAATCAGATATGTGAGAGGCTATGGTTCTGATCTTACAACTGTAAAAATTATAACCGAAAACATGTTCTGTAACGTATGGCATTACCTTCTTCTCTAGTTTTTTCTCTTCTTTGATGCTGAGAACTCGATTTTTCTTCTAAGGAATGTACAACGAATGTGGCTGCTGCTATAGCGGCCACATATTCACTGTCGATGGAATCATAATCTTGACTATTACCCTCATGAAACCACTTATCTGCAAATAAAAGCCAACATCTATCAGAAGGGTTGTATTTTGTCCCTTTACCTCTTTCAACCTCGAATTCTAGTATTATCTTGCTAGATTTTATTTATTTTTTTATTTTTTTATATATTTTTATTCTTTTATTTTTTATTTTTAACTTTGGGACCTAACCAGGTTTCATGTAAAAGCAAGATGAAAACCAGAATACTGGTCTAAAATCAAGAAAAATCAAACCTTTGAAGGACTCTTTGTTGTCGTGCTGTCCATGCTCCGATAATGATACCCTAAACAAAGAACATTGGTTTTATTTTTATTTTTTTTAAATTAAATTGTGTAATAAAGGCAAGCTATAAATGATGAAGATCATATCAAATAACCACGAACATAGATCAACTACCTTTTTTGATTGATCATATTCGCCATTCTTAGCACTCCAAAAGCTCTTATCCACTCAAAACCGAATGATTACAAACTAAGACAGACATGGGGTTTTGTATATATATTGAAGAAACCCTAACAGGGAAGTCACTGTAGGTGTTTTTGAAGAATGGATGGAGGCAAGCAAAGTGTCACATGCATGGTGCATAGCAAATTAAGTTTTTGTATGTTGTGATTGAATGTGTTTTGGAGGGAAGCAAAGTATCTCACTTTTGAATGTCTAAACTACAAAGTCATTGACCTAACCTTTTCCCAAAGTTTGTCTTGCCTATTCACGTGAATCATTATTTTTTTACGAACTAGTTGATTGCTATTATACATTTTTATTTTCATTTCTTTCAGTTTAGGGACTTTACTCTAGATAAATGAAAAGGTGACTCGTTGATTGTATTATACGGAGTAAAATTTTGTTCTACACACAATTTTCAGAGATCAATTAACTCAGTGCATTATGAGAGTTAGAATATACTAGAAGATTATCCACACCTTATATGAGTATCAATTTGTGTGCGCAATTTTTTTATGTGTATATGGGTGTTGAGTAAGTTAGAGTAAACTAATCAATAGCTTAAATTGTGATTGAGTATTTAAATATTTAATAAATGACATTATGTTTTATAAGTAGGGTTTTATTTTTATTTTTTATTTATTTTTAGAACGACATCACACTTGAAATCCGACCCCCGAGTTAAACCATCCAAACATATGTGTTTTAATATAATAACATTACTCATTTTTAAAATTTAAGTTTTTAAACAAACGTATGTATTTTAATATAATAACATTACTCATTTTTAAAATTTAAATTTTAAATAAATGTATTTTCTATTTATACGTACTAATTATAGATATGCAGATAACATATTTAAGTGACAACATAAGAAAGTGACACTCGAAAAACAGCTTAAAAAGTTTTAAAAAATTCGATCCATCCATCCAATTTTTCTTATTAAATTCTGTTAGGAAAAAGTAAATAACTTCAAACGTAAATAACTAGTGCCACGTGTCTCCCACTCAATCCATCCATTTTTTCTTGTTAAATTCGGTTAGGAGGCATTTTTGTTGTAACAACCCCATTTTTTATAGATCGCAGTGGATTTAGAGTTTGGGGTATTACTTCATGGAAACAAAGACTAGATAATAGAAAACGACTCGAAAAGAGACGTTTTTGAAAAGGTGTTATCATTCATTTATTCATCAGAGTTTTTACAGTAAAAGACATACTTTTACCAAAAGTGAGGTCCCAAAGATACGTTTTTAGGCAAAAACTGATTAATGATAACTAGTATGGACGTCTTCATGTCCAGTTCTTCTCCGTGCCAGGGTTCCTAAAGAGCTTAGTTACCTAGGATAACATGCTTAAAAGTCAACACTAAGGTTGATTGAGAGTCATAGGTTTAAATAGATAGGGTGTGAATACAAGTTCCACAGGGTTCAACTTAAACCCTATGTGTGGAAAAGTTAGTGATAGAAGGTATATTGGACTAAGCTCATGAACCACACGTTAACAGTCCGGGTCATGGGGTCTGCAGACCAACCATGAGGGGACAGGAAGGATAACTTTGCCAAAGTTAATCTTTTAGAGAGCGTTCAAATATAGTACTTATTGATACCCTCCAGTGAGAGGTAGTATCAACGGGAGTTGTCAAACTCCAATAGATCTATCAACTGTATTCGCGTTCACTTGGGTAAAATATCCTAAATGATTAGATTCATGAATTTTAGTTATGTAATGATGGCAAATAGTTTACTCGTGCAACAACCAAAGAAAAAGACTTGTATTCGGTTTAAAGCATGTATTCCCCTCACAGGGTTGTAAAACATTTAAAAGTGAGGCTATGAAAACTCACCTGGATCTTAAGGTAAGTAAAGTAGGGGTTTAGACAACTCACTCACGTATCCTGGGGGTAGTGTAGGTGTGTGTATGTCAAGTCTTTGTTTAGGTTTTCTCAACTAATCACTCTTAGGTTTTTAAATATAACATAACACCGTTCGGGCCATCGTAATCCAGAAGTATAACTCCTCACATGAAGCTCCCTACTATTGTATTATGTTATCAACATAATACCGTTCGGGCCATCATAATTCAGAAGTATATAACTCCTCGCACGAATCTCCCTATTATTGAGTTATGTTATTATTAGGTTTAGTTATAACATAACACCGTTCGGGCCATCATAATTCAGAGGTCATACAATAATCGTTTGAGGAGCCAGGGCACTTTAAATCGTAAACCCAGCAAACTCGTCAAAAGGAAATATCCACATGATACACCTCACATGAAGCTCCCTAGTATTGTGTTATGCTTCTAACTTAAAATAGGTTTTTATACTTATATGAAAATAGTCTGTTTATACCCTTTAAGTTTGCACATTTACACTTTCTACCCTATACTTATAAACTTATAACATTTAAACATATAACTTCCTAACTTTTGCACATTTAGTCCCTATACTTATATATTTTAGAGAAATGGAAAAAATGGTCCTTAAACTATACTAACTTTCAATATTTACCTTTTATACCCTTAACTTAATAATATTTGCAAAACTAGTCCTTTTTAGTTTATAATTTATTTTACTTTCTATCCTAGGGTTTTAAACTTTTGCAAAAAGAGTCCTAATACTTATAACTTCTAAGTAATGTCAAAAATAGTCCCTAGACTTCATATTTTCAGAAATTTACAATATATACCCCTATGCATGAAAACTATTGCAAAACTAGTCCTTTTATTATGCAAATTGTATTCTAATGAGGTAATTAAGTTTCCTAGCTTATGTTTAGTTAATATATATACTTAACTAAGTCTCCTAATTCAGATTATATCACATAATGAAGCAATTTAGCACATAAACTCCTAATTTTCTAAAATTAGAGTTTCTAAATGAAAACTTCTAAAAGAAAAGGTTCAAGGCTATCCTATGGTTTCTAAGGCATGTTCTAAGTATCCTAGGTCAGTACTAAAGCTATTAAATTCAAAGGTGAGGCTTACCTAGGTCGTGGGAAGTGTAACGAGGGTTCTAGGGTTTCTCTAGGCCAAAACCACAACTCGACAAGGTCTAGAGCTAAGGTACTTGNGGTTGAGTAAGCAGGGCTATAAGGTGTTCTGGAAGGTCTAGTGGGCGCTAGTAGGCCGGTTGTGGTGGTGGTTTGCCGAGAGTGAAGGTGGTGACAAGGAGGTGATGCACCTCCTTGCTAGGGTGCTAGCTAGGTTAGGGGAAGGTGCTAGGGTGCTTGCTTGGTTGTTTAGAGGTGTTTAGTAACTAGTTTTAGGTTTAGTTTTAACCTAGTTTTGCCTAGAAAGAGTTTAGGGTTTTACCTAGGGTTTAGTGCCTAGTTTAGGGTCCTATGAGTGTTTAGTGACTAATACTAAGTCCTAGGAGGCTTATACTAAGTGGTGGTAGCTTATGGTAAAGATTTGGGAAAGTTAAACCTAGTTTCTGGGAAGTTATGACCTATGTTCTAGGGAGTCTAATATAACCTAAAGTTGCTATGGTAACTTATACCTAAGCCTTGAACACTTTCAAGCTAGTTTAGATAAGCAATTAGGGTTTTAAAGTTGATGCGTAGGGATTGCTTACGCACTACGTTTTACCTCTCGAGGGATCTCGAGAAGCTTACAATCCCCACCAGGCAGTGTACCTGACCGATGTAGTATAATGTAGTGGCAAGTACCGGGGGATTGATCGTTCTCTCACAGAGAATAGTGTTCGTTAGGTTAAAGACTACTCTAATTAAGGTCTAAGGGTGGAGGATGATTATTTTTATAAAAAATAGACTCGAGGCCTTCCCTCATTACGTGACCTCTTGTCCGGTTGTGGAATTAGTTGCTAGTCAACTAA
>LBNU01022949.1:68167-88315 GCA_014162995.1 Artemisia annua
TGGCTTATAAAATGTTTTCCGCGAAAATTTGGCTAGTGTTTTTATACCTTCCTTATGCTCTTGTAGAGTATAATGTCTGTCCCAGTCCCACCAGTTGTTGACTCTTTGCTATTAGAAGATGAGATGGAGTTAGATGTTGATGTTGGTTTGACACTTATTCGGGCGGTTCTCCGAATGGGTCGAGGTGGTTGAGAGGTGATTGTTGACTTAGTCATTGTGAAAAAGATTAACTAGAGATTTAGAATCAGATTTTGTGATGGTGATGGTGTGATTTGATGTGTTCCAATATGGTCAAATTTATAGAGTTGAAGAGATGTTGGAGGGAGTGTTTGGATTTGATGTTTGGCCAAGGAAATGTGGAGGTTTCTAATGATTTGGGTGAGTAATGAAGGTTATCAAATCAAAAGGAAGTCAATCCAATGAGGAGGATGGAGTAGAAAGACAAACACTAGCACTAAATGCTTAGTAGTCATGTCAAATTGGTTGGAAGTATATGTTTCACGGATTTCAAGGAACCTTTGGAAGGGTTCCTTCCCTTATGGGTGAAGGTTCCTTGAGGTGGTTATGAGTTAGTTAGATTTTTGGTGGGAAAAGAATTCCTATTGTTTTTAGAGTCTTAGAAAGCTCCTAAGGATGATACTAACTGGTGTATGCTTATTCATACACCTTTTATTTACCAAATTAAGACCAAAACGACCAAAAACTAACCATAAATGCCAAAGATATTGTGTTTTTTTTTTGTTTGTGATTGTGCAGGAACGGATATTTCAAATTTGGACATAAATCAAAGAAATCCGACAAAAACGAGCACGAGAATGGAAAAGAGTCAAAAGCCGAAGCCGAGGAAGGAATTAAGCTCAAAATGTCAAAATCTACCTCAGAGAATCATACCTTGTCAAGATTAGTCCCTGGATAAAATTTGGAAGAATTGGCAATTTTGGTCCTTCATCTTTCAGAAATTATCAATAATGACCCTTGAAGATATAATTGAAGAAATGACATCAAAACTCCCTAAAGAATCAGAAAGTGACAACACAAGCCCTTGGATTACACTATGGAAAAATGGCAGTTTCAGTCCCTTGAAATTCAGATTCTACATAAATGGTCCTTGTCAAATTTAATCCTAAACACATTAAACTAAACCAAGCCCTTTTATTTAAATAAACCCATAAAACCTTTAAAGCCCAAAACCCTTATTACCCACCAAGCCCAAGAACCGGAACCACCCCAACCCTTATAACCCGGTCAACCCTTAATAAATAACCAGTCAAATAAACATAAAAGAATATTACCCGCCCCCCCTTTTACCCCTTCTACCCAGAATGCATGAACCCTAACTACTGTTTACATGCTATTCAACCAAAATTACCACAAGTAAGGGCAAATTGGACAATGTACGCGTGTTTCTAGAAGACCCTAACATGTCAGGGAATGCCAGAGTGGCAATCCGTGTGTGAGTGCGTGCATAGAACAGGTATGATCCAAGGGCCATTATCTATGCGTATGATTGAAGCTGGAATGAAGGGACAAGATTTGAGATGAGAAAGCACAACTGAGAGGGTCGAGAAGCTTCCCCAAAACCCTAACTCGCACCTCACCTCACCTATATATACCCCCCTCTTCTCACAGTTGGGAGTGTAGGTTTTTTATTAAAGTTATGCTGTTAAATTTTACTCTCAATTGTATTTCAGATTTCAAATAGTGTAATTCAGTTTTAATCAATGAAAGCTTAGTTTACTTTTTATATTTGAAGTCTCTTTAACCGCCTTTTAAATTCTATATTGTTTGATCTAGTTTAAATCTCTTGTTACGGTTTCATTTCATATCTAGTAATCACTGTTAATATTTTTTTTTAGTTATAATTTATTGTTTATATCATCTCAAAAATAAATAAAAAAAAAATCAGAAAAACAAAAAAATAAAAAAATAAAAAATATTGTTTAGTTTGCCTAAAATTTACTTAAATCAAGTTTTTATATAAGTTTTATAGTAGTTAATAGTTTTTAAACCTTTGAAAATCATTTTCCTAAAAAACATAAAAAAGTCAATAAAGTCAACTGTGTGGTTGAGTTGAATCAGTGGTGGTTCATGGTTAATCCAGTGGTGATAATTGGTGTTCAGAGGAGTTTGACAGTCCAATAAGGTGCAATTGGCCTGTCTAAAGACAGGCAAGCTTAGTGAACCTCCTCAATTCTTGCTGAGGAGGAAGGAATTTGTAAGTCCTTGCTTATTTTTATTCCTCTAAATCATATATAGTATAGATCTGATTAGTTGCTTGTTTACTGTTTATCTGGTGTAGTTTAGTCTTATTATAGCTTATATTTGGTAGATCTCATTAAACATTAGTAGTTTGCATAATTGTAGTTGTGCTCATTCATATCTGTCATACTGTGATCTCTGTTTCTGTGGTTGTTTGTGGTCATTGATCTGTGTTTTTGTGCTCATCTCAGTTTAATATCTCATAGTATAATTGGATTTGGTAGTGTAGTGGTTTATTTGGATCAGTTGCTTCATTATTCAATGGAATTAGTAGTTTAAAGGAGTGTTTGGAATAGAGTGGTTTGCTGTGTTTGTTTGTGTTTCAGTGAGTAAAAGTTGTTTAGACTTCACACTTAGAGTTCATATAGGATATTAGTTGCATAAATTCAGTAGGTCAAAAGAGAAAAAATCAAAATTGCTCTTAAAAATTTAAGTTACAGTTAACTGTGGGTGATTTTAGGTTAGCATAATCACTTCATTAGTTGCATATCTTGGTTATTCAGCTTAGACAGTTCACTTAGGATCATATTAGTTTAATTCTAATAATATATCAGTACTTATATCATAAAAAGTCAACATCACTCAAAATCATCAATCTGTCTCAACTGTTAGTGTAACAGTAAGTTAAATTGGTTCTCATAGGTGCATATTAGATCATAGTAGCTTAATTTAGGTTCAACACAGCTTAATACAACTTAATAAACTAATTAGGGTTAGTAGAATTTGGTTTTAGTCAACTTTAGGGTATAATTCACAAAAGTCAAATCTGCCTAAGTATCTGAGTTGGACAGAAATTCATAAGCATCTGTAGGCTTGGATATTTGGTGGAATTGAGTTTGGATTGAAGTTTTCAGTTCTTTAGTAGCTAATCTCTTAGAATCTACAAATTGCTTTCACTTTGGAACTCATTTAAGCCCTTAACCATAAGCCACAAGTTGCTAGTCTGCCTTAATTGTTCCCCTGCTACACAGAACAAGCCCAACTTTGCAAGCTTTTATCTTGATCACTAGTAAAGCTTTTAGGTTCATTTGTGGGGCAAAGTTAGTCAACCTAGCTGTTTCTGAGATTCTACCTTTAGTTTGCAATATAGATCTTATTGAGACTGCTTATTCTGATCTGCTAGTTTGTCCCATTTAAGCTTTTTGCTTATTTTCATATTTGTGTGCATTTGTGAGACTTGGCTTGTTTACTTGAATCCAGTGTTTCATTTGAACTTGTTTAAGTGTGTTTGAGCTTATTTAGCAGTCCTGAGCCTTTTGGTACCACTTTGTGCTTATTTGAGCTTATTAGCTACTGATTTGATCTCCCTTGCATGATTCTGAGTTTTTTTTGGTCAAAATCAAGTATTTCTGAGCTTATTTGAGTTCTAAGGACAATTTGGGAAAGTTTGACTTAATTTGGTCAAACTGCTTATTAATAAGCACTTTTTCAAACTGCTTTTTGGCCTAAATAAGCACTTAACTACTTATTTTCCAAAATTTTATTTTTCCAGTAGCTTTAGAATATTATTTTAGATTTTCCATAAAAATTCTAGATTTATTTGAATAGTTTTGCTATTTATTTTCTATTTTCCTAGATTTTAAGTCATTTTTAATTCATAATAAATTCAAAAAAGACAAAAATAATTTTTATTTTTATTTTTAAAATTAGTTTTTAGTTTAGTAATATTTTTCAAAATTAAATTTGTAGAATAAATCTTTAATTTCTTAATTAGTTTAAATTTCTTTTATTAATTAAAAATACAAAAATAGTTTTTAATTCTTAAAATAAAAATAAAAAGACAAAAATAATAATTTTCTTTTTCTAAAAATTTTCTTTTATCATTTTTAGTTTTTAAAAATTTAAATTTTACCCTTACGATTAGATTTGCTTAACTTTTACATTTTTAATTATCATGTGACGTTTAATTTTACGTTTTTTTAATTCATTTTTACGTTTTAGCTTACGTGTGCCTTGATTACGTGATATACTTGTTTAATTGCTTGATTGTGCTTTATTTGCTTATAATTAGTGTAATTCTCATCGTTATCACTTTTACCATTTTCACTACACGTTTTACGATCCGAATAACGAGATTCCATTTAACCTTCGCACGAACACGACCCGGGTAATTTCTTATTTGTTGAGAAATTGCTTGGATATATACTATACTATTCACGACACATCATGTTTTTGGCGCCGCTGTCGGGGAAGGTTGAAGTGAATTTTTGTTTTCGTTTTTAAATCGTGATTTGAAAAACCTTCCTTTTACGTATTTTCTTATATAAAAAGTAAAAATCACAAAAATGAAACACTTTTCCTAAAGTGTTTACAAAATACCAAAAATATAATAAATATCCTCGCTCTTCCATTGAAGGAGGGGTGTTGTAAACCAAATAAGCTTGAACGCGAAAGAAGATCGTGAAGTTAAAAGTTACCCGATTACTTTAATTCTACTACCGAATAACCGGGGAATACGGAAGTCGTGACATTGAATTGCCGACTGAAGAGAGAACTATTCTTCTCTCCCGCCTCGCTGTGCGTAGATTAAAGGTAACGATTTTGATTGATGAATCGATCACAAAAATATTGTGATATAAGAAACAAAAGAAACAAAAGAAAAAATATTGTGTTTTTAAGTTTTCTTTTATATAAAAACCCAAAAATATTTTGATTTCAATTTTTGTTTAAAAATCTTAAAAAAAAAACCAAAAAGATTTTCCTTTTTCAAATTGATTTTTGATTTTCTTTTTAAATTTGTGATTTCTTTGGTGTATGAACACCCGTTCTTCGTCACATAACTTACTTTCACCACTTTCAAATCCCGAGAGGATTATACGTCACACACACCGTGTTAATTTCCCGAACGTTGAGGAAATGAACAATAACGGTCAAAATTTGGGACCCCCGCCGATGGGTGGTGCTCAACAAAACGAGGAACCTCCGATGGGACCTCAACCTCCTCCCGATCTCCGTACGATGGAGGAGTTGTGTCAACCGACTATGTTCGGACGTGGTGGCCCGATTGCCCCCGTCAATATTGAACCCGCCGATTTTGTACTTAAACATCACATGATTCAACAAGTCCAAAATTTTTGTCAATTCCACGGTTTACTGGGTGATGATGCTAACAAACATCTTGATAAATTCCTAACCATCACCCAAAGTATGAAACAAAACGGTGTCTCCGATGATGCCCTTCGCCTTTATCTCTTCCCATATTCATTGACGCATCACGCCACCGCTTGGTTTGATCGACTCCCGAAAAATTCTATTCATACGTTCAATGAAATGGTTTCGAAATTCTTGGCAAAATATTTTCCACCATCGATGGTGACGAAGCTTAGAAACGACATAAGCAATTTCCGACAACTTCCCGACGAATCTTTATTCGAAGCTTGGGAACGTTATAAGCTTTCGATTGACCGATGTCCGAATCACAACATGTTGCTCGTCACGATTATTGATACGTTTTATAATGGTTTAACTTTACGACATCGTGATACGATCAATGCTGCTGCGGGTGGTACTTTTATGAAAAGACGCCCCGAAGAGTGCTACGATCTCATCGAGAACATGACCGCCCATCACAATTATTGGGATTCTTCAGCCGAGAGGGGCGAGTCGACGAGATCTACCACGTCTTCCAATGCAGAAATTGCGGCTCTTAACAAAAAGTTCGATGATGTTGTCCGTCTTTTGCAAACAAATTCAAATCTAAACAACAATCGTCAAGTCAATGCGATTAGTCAAAGTTGTGAAACGTGTGGTGGTCCACATCCGTATTATGAGTGTCCAGCCTCCGGTGGCTTTGCTCATGAGAACGTTTATGCTACAAATATAGGAGGTAACGATTACCAACCACAAGGAGATCGGAATCTTCTTAGCTATCGTTCCACCAATTATCTTGGACCACCCGGTTTTAATAATCAAAATCAAGTTAACAATGTGCAAAACCGTAACAATCAATTCAATCAAAATCAAAATCGTGTTAACAATGGATTTCAAAATCCGGGAAATTTCAATCAAGGACAAAATCGTGGAAATTTTCAACATCAAGGAAATTATCAAGGCCCAAATCAAGGGAATTTTCAAAATGCAAATCATGGGAATTATAATAATGGAAATCAAAATCATGGGAATTTTCATAATCAAAATCAAGGTTTTCATCAAAACAACCGAGGACAAAATTTCAATAATCAAAATCAAGCTTTAAATCAAAACCAAACGTCCTCGGATGAGTTTTTCAAGCAATTCATTAAAAATCAAGAGGAAATGAATAAGATGATGATTAGTCAAATGGCCGAAATCAAGAAGTCTTTAAATGATCGACCCTCGGGCTCGGGTACTCTTCTAAGCAACACGATCGCTAACCCGAGGGGCGATGCTAAGGCGATCACGACACGAAGTGGTGTTTCATATGATGGACCTACGGCTCCGATTACCTCGTCTTCTTCTTCTCCCCCTAAGGTAGTCGACCGTGAAACCGAGGCGACAACAGATACGGAACTTCCTACTAATAACGGAAGGACCGAAAACATCCAACATCCGGTTGTCCAACCGTCTAAAGAAAAAGAGAATGTTTCAAAAGGAAAGGAAAAAGTCGTTTTTGAACAAGATAATACCGTCAAGTCCAAACTTCCTTATCTGTCTCGTCTAAACGATCAAAAGCACCGCGAGAAAACAAACCACCAAATGGAAAAGTTCTTTCAAATTTTTCAAGATCTTCGTTTTAATTTAAGTCTCGTGGATGCCGTTGTTTTAATGCCGAAATTTGCGTCGATGATAAAAAATTTGTTGAATAATAAAGAGAAATTATTTGAAATGGCAAAAACACCTTTGAACGAAAATTGTTCGGCGGTTCTCCTCAAGAAGCTTCCCGAAAAGCTTGGAGATCCCGGCAAGTTCTTGATTCCGTGTAATTTTCCGGGGATGGTTCAATGCTTCGCCTTGGCCGATCTTGGTGCTAGCATTAACTTTATGCCAAAGTCTATGTGAAAGAAATTGTCTCTTCCCGATCCTACTCCCACGTGCATGACCCTCGAGCTCGCCGATCGATCTACGTCTCATCCCATTGGAATCGCCGAGGATGTCATCGTTAATGTTGGAATGTTTCATTTTCCCGCCGATTTTGTGATTGTTGATTTTGATCCTGATCCAAGGGTTCCTCTCATTCTCGGAAGAGGTTTCCTAAGGACGGGTCGTGCTTTGATTGATGTTTACGATGAAGAAATTACCTTGCGAAATGATAACGAAGCCGTCACGTTTAACTTGGACCAAACATCGAGATACTCCTCCATCGATGATTGCATGTCCGTAAATAAACCGAATTGATGTTATTGATGAAGTTTCAGAGGAGTATTCTCAAGAACTTCTCGGTTTTTCTCATGATGTTTCGAGTAGCAATCCCACTCCTTCTTCTCAACCTATTGTTGCCGACTCTTCCTCTTCCCTCACTCCGTTTGAGGGAAGTGATTTCATCTTGGAAGAGATCGATGCTTATCTTTCAAATGATTCAATTTCACCGGAAGTTGATAATATCGTCTTTGACCCGGAGGGGGATATTCGTTTGCTTGAACAATTATTGAACGAAGATCCGTCACTTTCTCCCCCTCCGAAGGATATTCATGTTGAAGAAATCGCCGAAGTTAAAGAAGTTGAGCCATCTAAAGAAAATCCTCCGGAGCCCGAGCTCAAGGATTTACCTCCTCATCTCGAATACGCTTTCTTAGAAGGGACCGACAAATTTCCCGTTATTATTTCTAAAGACCTTAAAGATGAGGAGAGGACCCGTCTCTTAGATGTGCTTAGGAAGCATAAGAGTGCCATCGCTTGGCAAATTTCCGACATTAAGGGCATAGACCCTCGTTTTTGCACTCATAAGATTTTGCTCGAAGATAATTTTAAGCCCGTGATTCAACAACAACGACGGGTTAACCCGAAAATCCATGAAGTTATTAAGAAAGAAGTTATTAAACTCCTCGACGCCGGGATGATTTACCCCATTTCCGATAGCTCATGGGTTAGCCCGGTCCATTGTGTTCCGAAGAAAGGTGGAATGACCGTAGTGACGAATGAAGATAATGAGCTAATTCCCACACGTCTCGTTACGGGATGGAGAGTTTGTATCGACTATCGTAAGCTTAATGATGCGACCCGAAAGGACCATTTCCCACTTCCTTTTATGGATCAAATGCTAGAACGTCTAGCGGGAAATGAGTTCTATTGTTTTCTTGATGGTTTCTCCGGTTACTTTCAGATTCCGATCGATCCTCAGGATCAAGAAAAGACCACGTTTACTTGCCCTTATGGAACGTTTGCTTATCGACGTATGCCCTTTGGCTTATGTAATGCTCCAGGCACGTTCCAAAGGTGTATGACGGCCATTTTCCAAGATATGATCGAAAAGACCATGGAAGTATTCATAGATGATTTTTCGGTTTATGGAAATTCGTTTACCGCTTGCCTTGCCCATTTGGAGAAAATGCTGAAACGGTGTGAAGACACTAACTTAGTTCTCAATTGGGAAAAGTGCCATTTCATGGTTAAAGAAGGCATTGTTCTTGGCCATAAGATTTCCAAAGCCGGGATTGAGGTCGATAGAGCTAAAGTCGATGTTATCGCAAAGCTACCTCATCCCACCACCGTTCGAGGAATTCGTAGTTTTCTAGGTCATGCCGGTTTTTATCGACGTTTCATTCAAGATTTTTCTAAGATTGCCCGACCTCTGACCCATTTGCTTGAAAAAGATGCTCCGTTCTTCTTCTCTAATGAGTATGTTGAAGCGTTTGAGATACTTAAGAAGAAATTGACGGAAGCTCCGATTCTAGTTGCCCCCGATTGGGATTTGCCTTTTGAGCTTATGTGCGACGCTAGCGATTATGCTATCGGGGCAGTCTCGGGGCAACATAAGACCAAATATTTCCAACCGATACACTATGCAAGTAAAACTATGACCGACGCTCAATATCATTAAACGACTACTGAAAAAGAGATGTTAGCCGTCATTTATGCCTTCGAAAAGTTTCGACCTTACCTTCTTTTGAAAAAATGCATAGTGTATACGGACCATTCGGCTTTAAAATACCTTATGACTAAACAAGATGCTAAACCGAGATTGATGCGGTGGGTTCTCCTTCTTCAAGAATTCAATGTCGAAATTCGAGACAAGAAAGGAGCGGAGAACCTAGCCGCCGATCATTTGTCTAGACTTGAAAATCCCCATCAAAGTGTTCACGAGAAAAAGGAAATCAATGAATCATTTCCTCTTGAGACACTTGGGAGTTTATCACATGATTCTAGTACCCCATGGTTTGCCGACTTTGCAAATTACCATGCGGGGAATTTCATAAGGAAAGGGATGTCGTCCCAACAAAGGAAGAAATTCTTTAAGGACGTTAAGCACTATTATTGGGACGATCCCTATTTGTTTAGAGTTTGTGCGGATCAAGTGATCCGGCGGTGCGTTCACGGCAAGGAAGCCGATGAAATTCTTATGGCATGCCACAGTGGACCCACGGGGGGACATCATGGTGCCAATTACACCGCTAAGAAAGTGTTCGATTCCGGCTTCTATTGGCCGACGATATACCGTGATGCACAAGACTTGGTGAAGTCGTGTGATTCATGCCAACGTCAAGGAAAAATTTCACAAAGAGATGAGATGCCGCAAAATGCGATTCAAGTTTGTGAAATCTTTGACGTTTGGGGTATTGATTTTATGGGACCATTCCCGTCTTCTCGAGGGAATAAGTATATACTCGTGGCCGTCGATTATTTGTCGAAATGGGTTGAAGCAAAGGCGCTCCCCACCAATGACGCCCGAGTTGTTGTGAAATTTTTGAAGAGTTTATTTTCCCGATTTGGAACTCCTCGTGCTATTATAAGTGATCGCGGTACTCATTTTTGTAACGATCAATTCGCCAAAGTTATGCTTAAGTATGGAGTTACCCACCGTCTTTCTACCGCGTATCACCCGCAAACGAGCGGTCAAGTTGAGGTTTCCAATCGTGGTTTGAAACGTATCTTAGAGAGGACCGTTAATGGTAATCCTGCCTCTTGGGCCGATAAGCTAGATGATGCATTATGGGCTTTTCGCACCGCTTACAAAACCCCCATCGGGTGTACTCCTTATAAGTTGGTGTATGGAAAGGCTTGTCACTTGCACATTGAATTAGAACATAAGGCCTACTGGGCCTTGAAGCATGCTAATTTTGACCTAAAAACCGCGGGTGATCACCGAAAAGTTCAATTAAATGAGTTAACCGAACTTCGTGATCAAGCCTACGAGAATTCTTTGATCTACAAAGAGAAAACTAAGAGGATTCATGATTCCAAAATCAAAAACAGCGTTTTCAACGTTGGTGATCAAGTCCTTCTTTTCAATTCTGGATTGAAGATTTTCTCAGGCAAGCTCAAAACCCGTTGGTCAGGACCGTTCACCATTACCCATGTTTTTCCTTATGGCACCATCGAGTTAGCTCAATCAAATGGTCCCAACTTTAAGGTGAATGGTCATAGTCTCAAACATTACTTCGGAGGGGATATACCACCCATGGTTGTCCCGGATCCCCAAACTTTCCCTAAGGACAATTGAATTCGGGGATCGAGTCAAGCTACGTGACTCGGTAATCAAAAACTAAGCGCTTCGTGGGAGGCAACCCATGCTTATCCATCTATCATTTTCTTTTCTATTTTCTAATAAGTGACGTGAGGAGGGGCGACCTCTTCCATTTCTCGTGTTTTCGTGGTTGTTTGTGTATGTTCAGGATTTACCCCGACTTATGAAAACTCTCGTGCTCGTTGTTTCATCTTTTCTCCACTCGAGTTTCATTCATCGTTGCTCTTATGGGAAATCCAAAATATCCTAATCTTATCGACTAACGTTATCTTTGGCATAATTAATAAACGGCCCTAGATTTTTGTTAGGATTACCCTTACCTTTGAAACATTGAGGACAATGTTTATCTTTAGTCTGGGGGGGTGAATCTTCGATTTGATTTGACTTGCACTTTCATTTAGTCGTTTACTCTCGCAACCCCGTTTTTCCTAAAAAAATGAAAAAAATTGAAAAATTTTGAAAAATATTGATGAAAATGAAGTGAAAAAGTACAAAAAAAAATGAGAAAAAGAAAAAAATTGTGCAAAAATATAATAAGTGTTTTGACACCGTGTTTGACTTTCCTACTAGGTAAGAGTGAGAATAAAAATTTTGACTTGATCCGGGCGTGTTGAGCCCTAGCTTGTCTCCCTTAACCAATATAATCTTTAAAAATGATTATCGGCTAAGCATTCGCGGATCTCATTATTTGGGATTTTAAATTTGCGAAGAACGAGAAATGATAGAGTTTCTTTAGAAGTTAGATGCTAAGCGTGGAGTAGTTGGTTCTCTTTAGAGCTCATCGAAGGTACTTGTGGCTTTTTGTTCCCACCAAATTGTTTCACCCCATATTTGTGCTAAATAATTAAAGATATTAGGTTTTGCCGATATTTAGTTCTTGGTCTTTTTAAAAGAATCCTTGCTTTGAAAATTGGGTACACATCAAGGTCCCGTAATAAAGTATCGTATAATAATAAGTGTTAGTAGTGATATAAGACTTCGGATTGAGATCGGACCTTGGATCCTACTTCTAAAGGCGGTAGGTCTTGGACTTAAACCGTGAAGGTCCGGAGTCCCAAAGTTGCTATAAGCGTAAAAGTTATGCGTGTGTGAAAAAAAATGAATAAGAAAAGAGAGAAAAAGAAAGAAAAGTCAATATTAAGTGATGCGAATAAGAGCTTAATTGCTAAGACTAAAGTTGGCACGGCGCGTGAGGTGCATGTATACGATCCTAGATCGGGCGCATGAGGTGCACGTGAAAGTACTCCTCAACTAAAGTCTATGAGTTTTTTGTGTTATCGTTGTGTTGTGAGTCGGTTGTCATCTATTTAGGTTGATGCGGATTTAGCGGTAGCCTCGTAAATCTTTTGAATCGAATTCCCGATGATTCCGGTACTATTCTCTGTGGGGTTTCAAAAGCCTGGTCACTTAAACCAACTGGTTTGGGATGTGCAGAGAAGAAAGCCGCGACATGGAAAAGGCCCTTTCGAACCTTAAATTTCGAGGTAGCCGTGGAGTTAGTGTTGGCTTAAGTAGGTGGCAACCCTAATAATAATAATAATAATAAGTATAATAAAGACCTTGATGTGGACCTCATTTTCATTGCAGCGACTCTTGAGAAAAGAACACTAACTACTTAGCGTCTTAATGTAGTATCTTTATCGGATTAATATCTATGAAAACGAGATGCTTATGAAGAAATTCATTTCTCTCACAAAAATAAAATAATGAGATATCAAATAGGAAAATGGGAGCAAGAGGTTTTCACACAAGTAACTTCCATGGGTAGTGTTGGCATCTAACTTGTAATTAAACAATGATTTCGTTTTTACACTTAGTTTGGGGGCTTGTGAAAAATCGAGGACGATGAATTTTATCCAATCGGCCACTTTTCTATGAGTTGTGTTCTTACTCCATGATCCATAATCGTTATTGCAAAATAATGAAAGTCAAAATACCGTCACAATATAAAGTGGAAAAATACAAAAATAGTAGTATAGATTAGTATAAGGAATAAAATGGAAAATCGGGGCGTTTTAGGGAATAAATGATTTCGTAATCTCTTTTGAAACGTTTTGCTACTTTTCAAAGTTAGTAAAAAGGGATATGAAATTATTTATCTCAAAAGCGTGAATTGATCACATTGCGTGAGGACACGACAATACTTTAGTCTGGGGGATTTTGGTGTATGCTTATTCATACACATTTTATTTACCAAATTAAGACCAAAACGACCAAAAACTAACCATAAATGCGAAAGATATTGTGTTTTTTTTGTTTGTGATTGTGCAGGAACGGATATTTCAAATTTGGACATAAATCAAAGAAATCCGACAAAAACGAGCACGAGAATGGAAAAGAGTCAAAAGCCGAAGCCGAGGAAGGAATTAAGCTCAAAATGTCAAAATCTACCTCAGAGAATCATACCTTGTCAAGATTAGTCCCTGGATAAAGTTTGGAAGAATTGGCAATTTTGGTCCTTCATCTTTCAGAAATTATCAATAATGACCCTTGAAGATATAATTGAAGAAATGACATCAAAGGTCCCTAAAGAATCAGAAAGTGACAACACAAGCCCTTGGATTACACTATGGAAAAATGGCAGTTTCAGTCCCTTGAAATTCAGATTCTACATAAATGGTCCTTGTCAAATTTAATCCTAAACCCATTAAACTAAACCAAGCCCTTTTATTTAAATAAACCCATAAAACCTTTAAAGCCCAAAACCCTTATTACCCACCAAGCCCAAGCACCGGATCCACCCCAACCCTTATAACCCGGTCAACCCTTAATAATTAACCAGTCAAATAAACATAAAAAAATATTACCCGCCCCCCTTTTTACCCCTTCTACCCAGAACGCATGAACCCTATCTACTGCTCAAATGCTATTCAACCAAAATTACCACAAGTAAGGGCAAATTGGACAATGTACGCGTGTTTCTAGAAGACCCTGACATGTCAGGGAATGCCAGAGTGGCAATCCGTGTGTGAGTGCGTGCATAGAACAGGTGTCACATGATCCAAGGGCCATTATCTATGCGTATGATTGAAGCTGGAATGAAGGGACAAGATTTGAGATGAGAAAGCACAACTGAGAGGGTCGAGAAGCTTCCCCAAAACCCTAACTCGCACCTCACCTCACCTATATATACCCCCCTCTTCTCACAGTTGGGAGTGTAGGTTTTTTATTAAAGTTATGCTGTTAAATTTTACTCTCAATTGTATTTCAGATTTCAAATAGTGTAATTCAGTTTTAATCAATGAAAGCTTAGTTTACTTTTTATATTTGAAGTCTCTTTAACCGCCTTTTAAATTCTATATTGTTTGATCTAGTTTAAATCTCTTGTTACGGTTTCATTTCATATCTAGTAATCACTGTTAATATTTTTTTTTAGTTATAATTTATTGTTTATATCATCTCAAAAATAAATAAAAAAAAAATCAGAAAAACAAAAAAATAAAAAAATAAAAATTATTGTTTAGTTTGCCTAAAATTTACTTAAATCAAGTTTTTATATAAGTTTTATAGTAGTTAATAGTTTTTAAACCTTTGAAAATCATTTTCCTAAAAAACATAAAAAAGTCAATAAAGTCAACTGTGTGGTTGAGTTGAATCAGTGGTGGTTCATGGTTAATCCAGTGGTGATAATTGGTGTTCAGAGGAGTTTGACAGTCCAATAAGGTGCAATTGGCCTGTCTAAAGACAGGCAAGCTTAGTGAACCTCCTCAATTCTTGCTGAGGAGGAAGGAATTTGTAAGTCCTTGCTTATTTTTATTCCTCTAAATCATATATAGTATAGATCTGATTAGTTGCTTGTTTACTGTTTATCTGGTGTAGTTTAGTCTTATTATAGCTTATATTTGGTAGATCTCATTAAACATTAGTAGTTTGCATAATTGTAGTTGTGCTCATTCATATCTGTCATACTGTGATCTCTGTTTCTGTGGTTGTTTGTGGTCATTGATCTGTGTTTTTGTGCTCATCTCAGTTTAATATCTCATAGTATAATTGGATTTGGTAGTGTAGTGGTTTATTTGGATCAGTTGCTTCATTATTCAATGGAATTAGTAGTTTAAAGGAGTGTTTGGAATAGAGTGGTTTGCTGTGTTTGTTTGTGTTTCAGTGAGTAAAAGTTGTTTAGACTTCACACTTAGAGTTCATATAGGATATTAGTTGCATAAATTCAGTAGGTCAAAAGAGAAAAAATCAAAATTGCTCTTAAAAATTTAAGTTACAGTTAACTGTGGGTGATTTTAGGTTAGCATAATCACTTCATTAGTTGCATATCTTGGTTATTCAGCTTAGACAGTTCACTTAGGATCATATTAGTTTAATTCTAGTAATATATCAGTAGTTATATCATAAAAAGTCAACATCACTCAAAATCATCAATCTGTCTCAACTGTTAGTGTAACAGTAAGTTAAATTGGTTCTCATAGGTGCATATTAGATCATAGTAGCTTAATTTAGGTTCAACACAGCTTAATACAACTTAATAAACTAATTAGGGTTAGTAGAATTTGGTTTTAGTCAACTTTAGGGTATAATTCACAAAAGTCAAATCTGCCTAAGTATCTGAGTTGGACAGAAATTCATAAGCATCTGTAGGCTTGGATATTTGGTGGAATTGAGTTTGGATTGAATTTTTCAGTTCTTTAGTAGCTAATCTCTTAGAATCTACAAATTGCTTTCACTTTGGAACTCATTTAAGCCCTTAACCATAAGCCACAAGTTGCTAGTCTGCCTTATTTGTTCCCCTGCTACACAGAACAAGCCCAACTTTGCAAGCTTTTATCTTGGTCACTAGTAAAGCTTTTAGGTTCATTTGTGGGGCAAAGTTAGTCAACCTAGCTGTTTCTGAGATTCTACCTTTAGTTTGCAATATAGATCTTATTGAGACTGCTTATTCTGATCTGCTAGTTTGTCCCATTTAAGCTTTTTGCTTATTTTCATATTTGTGTGCATTTGTGAGATTTGGCTTGTTTACTTGAATCCAGTGTTTCATTTGAACTTGTTTAAGTGTGTTTGAGCTTATTTAGCAGTCCTGAGCCTTTTGGTACCACTTTGTGCTTATTTGAGCTTATTAGCTACTGATTTGATCTCCCTTGCATGATTCTGAGTTTTTTTTGGTCAAAATCAAGTATTTCTGAGCTTATTTTAGTTCTAAGGACAATTTGGGAAAGTTTGACTTAATTTGGTCAAACTGCTTATTAATAAGCACTTTTTCAAACTGCTTTTTGGCCTAAATAAGCACTTAACTACTTATTTTCCAAAAATTTTCTTTTTCCAGTAGCTTTAGAATATTATTTTAGATTTTCCATAAAAATTCTAGATTTATTTGAATAGTTTTGCTATTTATTTTCTATTTTCCTAGATTTTAAGTCATTTTTAATTCATAATAAATTCAAAAAAGACAAAAATAATTTTTATTTTTATTTTTAAAATTATTTTTTAGTTTAGTAATATTTTTCAAAATTAAATTTGTAGAATAAATCTTTAATTTCTTAATTAGTTTAAATTTCTTTTATTAATTAAAAATACAAAAATAGTTTTTAATTCTTAAAATAAAAATAAAAAGACAAAAATAATAATTTTCTTTTTCTAAAAATTTTCTTTTATCATTTTTAGTTTTAAAAATTTAAATTTCACCCTTACGATTAGATTTGCTTAACTTTTACATTTTTAATTGTCACGTGACGTTTAATTTTACGTTTTTTTTAATTCATTTTTACGTTTTAGCTTACGTGTGCCTTGATTACGTGATATACTTGTTTAATTGCTTGATTGTGCTTTATTTGCTTATCATTAGTGTAATTCTCATCGTTATCACTTTTACCATTTTCACTACACGTTTTACGATCCGAATAACGAGATTCTATTTAACCTTCGCACAGACACGACCCGGGTAATTTCTTATTTGTTCAGAAATTGCTTGGATATATACTATACTATTCACGACACATCACTAACTAACAAGGAATGAGTTTCTAACTTACAAGATTGAATTGAGGTTTTGTGGTTGTTTAAATTTTGAAAAACGAATAAAAAATTTCCAGGTGAACGGCGGAACCCTCGTACTAAACGTAAGGAACCCATTTGAGGGTGCCGTCTGTTTCGTTGGACCAAATCTGGGTTCCCAGATTTTTACACTGGCGGAACCCATATGAGGGTGCCGCCAGTTCCGCCAGACCCCAAAAAGTTGGCAGTCCAACTTTTTGACCCGCAAGACGATTTTCAAATTTTTTGAAAACTCTTAAAAGTAAAAATATAAATCCTATCTGGTTAGGAAATGCAAAAATTGGACATGTAAACACTCATACGGTTGGACTTTGACCGGGGGCTAGCGATTTTCACTATACTTAGTGAAATTTTTCATAAACATGAAAATTTGACAACATGCCATATGTTGTCATCCTGCATCAAAGTTAGTTCATACAAGTTCCAAATGTTATCAAGTATCCCTAACACGACATAAATCCATAAAACATATTGTTTAACAACCAAATTGTTTAAATGACACCTAGTCCCAAACACTCCTTACACACGCTCTCATTGACGATCCACCTTCTTCTTGAGCTTGCCAAGGAACCTCCCAAGATATTTGAACATCCCCTTCGTTTGCTTGAACTCCGCCGACTCATTAGGAATAGTTGGAAGTTGTGAAAGGTATTCTAGAGGTGGAAGCCTAGAGTTGGGTAAGCTCTCATCTTCACTCATTGAAGATGATGATGAAGAATTAGGAGGATGTGGGCGTTTCCCTTGGGTTTTGTAGACTCTCTTATCACTAAGTGGGACAAATGTGTGTGGGATGAGAGAGTAGTCTAGGCGAAGACCTCTAGGAGTTGGAGGAATAGGAGCAATGTGCCTAAAGAGACGGGTCAAGAGCATTCCATAAGGCATAGCCGTTGTGCCTTGCACGGGAATGTCGGCCATTCTCTTGGCCATGTAATAGGCAAGGTTGAAGGGTTGCCTAACGGACAAGGAGTAAAGCATGTAGCAAAGGCAAACATTGATATGATCCCGGTTTCCTATGGTACTAATGACATTGGCTCTAAGGAGTTCTTCCCATTTCTTGAATTGGGGCTTGAGTTCATTGAGTTCCATACCATATGGGTCCTTGTTGACCTCATTTCCGGTACGGGTTCTCCTAGTGGTGGTGGTCCTAATGAAGAGGTGGTCACGAAGTTCATCCTTGGACACAAGAGGGGTATCATAGGGATGGATGCGGTCAATGAGTGTGTCAAGAGTTGAGAGGGTATGCTTGTCGGAGTAGATGCAAGTACCACGGTTTGGGACACCTAGGATTTGAGCAAATTCATTGAGAGTGAAGGAGTATTGATGACCACTAGCCATGAAGTTAATAGACATGCGACCATACTCATCCGTGGAGAGAGTGACGGATGCATAGAATTCTAAAATAAACCTAGGACAAATAGGCTCATCGATTTCTAAGAGACAATCAAAGTTGATGTTTGCAAGTTCCGCGGGTAGGTTTGTACCGGCTAGGAAGGATGGGTCAATGGTTCTACCCTCATGGACATATCGTTTTTCTAAGGCTTTGAAAATGTTGATTTGAGCTTCGGTAAGGCCTTTGGTTTTGTGGTGTTTGGGTAGGTACTTAATGGTGTCCTTGTGGTCGTAATGAGTCACGGGAGGCATGATGATTCCTAGAAATAAAATTTCACATTTTAGTCTTAAGTTAGCGACTATAATAATGTGGATGTTCTAGTGTGTGCCTATATGAAAACAATGTGGAGGTGCGGTTATCTTGACTCATTTTGATGCTTAAAACGTTTTATTATTCAAGTTTTGTTATAAAACAAAAGATAACCCAAACGCTCCTAGTTCAATGTAGCTTCGTTTGAATGTACCCGAAAATACATATTAGTTATGTATTCCCTTTAGCATTCAAGAGACATTATGCAAGTGATGTTTTAAACATAACGTTTTTATTTTGTATTCACAATGTGAGACGAAAAAAATATTTGTCCTACTTGTGAGAAATTTTTGCAAAAATTTGACATGGGGTGTTTTAGCAAACATGTTTATAACTAGTAAGAATGCAATTCCTAACTATGGGGAACATGATTAGTTTTGCTAAACACCTAATTTCATGCATGAATTTCTCAAGTTAATTCATAACCCCAAGTTTTTGTTTTTGTGCAAAAATAGAAATCCTAGACTCAGATCAGGAGTGTAATCATGTTTAGAATACTTACAATGATGATTGATGAGCAATGTGAATGAAGGAAAGACCAAAAATTCGTAGGTGTGGATGAGTGGTGATATGAATAGTAGCAGTTTGGAAGTGGTGGTATGAGATAATGGGTGTTTGGTTTAATATAAACTAAGAAAAAGGTTCTGCAGGTCGGCGGATATGGCGGAACCAAAAAGAGGGTTCCGTCTGTTTTGTCGCAGGGTTCCGCCGACTCTGCTGAGAAAATTTTTTTTATTTATTTGTTTTGATTTTTGTGATTTTTGTCTAATGTTTAGAACTACAATGTAGGTTCCATGAGTCATAAGCCTAGCCTTATAAGGTTAAAAGTTTCTCGTTTAAGAGGTTTTGTGAGAATGTCGGCTATGTTGTCTTCGGAAGAAACTTTCTCGATTGAGATGTTTCCTTTTTGGATGTTGTCACGAAGAAAGTGATGACGGATTTCGATATGTTTAGTTCGGGAATGTTGGACGGGATTTTTACTAAGATCTATGGCTCCTTTGTTGTCACAAAGAATGGTGATGTAATTGAGTTGAATTCCGTAGTCGACAAGAGCTTGCTTCATCCAAAGAGCTTGTTGACATGCTTTTCCGGCCGATACATATTCGGCTTCCGTTGTTGAGAAAGCAAGAGACGTTTGTTTTTTAGAGAACCATGAGGTGAGACAATGTCCAACAAAGGTGCAAGTACCACTTGTACTTTTTCTATCGACATAGTCACCGGCAGGATCCGAGTCGGCATACACAATGGTGTCCATTCCCGTTCCTTTGGGGTACCATAATCCTAAGTGTGTAATACCCTTAATATATCTGATAACGCTCAAAATTAACATGTTTTTAGTCACGTTATTGTGGATTTTATGGTCACTTTTATGAACTTATGGTACTTAATTGAGCATAATTCGTGTTTTAGGTTCATCGAAGCTCAAAGTAAAGAAAATGCAGAAAAAGACGTAAAAACGATCAATAAACGAAGATTTATGCATATACGAAGAATTCTCGACAAATGAAAGTCTCTTGAAGTATATTCGAGAAGATTAAAGTCATGAAGTTGTCACTCCAAAGACTCAAGAATAAAGTACAAGAAGGAAAAC
>LBNU01022950.1:2888-25617 GCA_014162995.1 Artemisia annua
AAAAGAGGAAGGAATATTATGAAGTTCCTACGGAGGGAGGGGGAAGGAAGTAATTGTCCTGAATTCAACATTTTCTCGAGAGAAGAAGATCTTCGCCTCAAACAGATCAATCTCATTGGTGATCAATTCCATCGGGAACTGAATCACTCTTGAGAAAAGCCTCGACCTCTTCAAAGAAAATCATTCCTCAAAACGGAGTGAGAGAAGGGTGAAGAGTCGGAAATTATAGGATGAGAAGACGGAGTGGATTCATCACCCGAAGAATATGAAGATAACCAAGAATTCTTGAGCGTACTCCTTCTGCAGGCAACATCGATGTACATCTATTCGGTTAACCGATTCAAGAGTCATAATTTGAGGAGTACCTTCGAAGTTTTTGTCAAGGTTAAAGGATTATGGCTTCATTACCCACACGTAAATGATTTCTTGCTCAAATACATCTGAGACTCGACCCGTTCTTAGGAATCCTCGTCCACATAGAGGAACCCGTGGGTCAGCATCGAAGATCGACACCACAAGTCTGCTGGAAAATTGGGAACTTCCCTACTTTGCACCAAATACGTCCTCAGCAAATGCCAAGTGGGACGAATACTTATCGTCAGCAAGCTCTAAAGTCATGCATGTAGGGGTAAGTTCCGAAGAGAAAGGTCTTCTCCACACATGAAATGGCATCAGGTTACTATGCTCGCGCCAAGTATCGCCAGCAAAGCATTCCAACCATCCCTGGAAATACAACAAGTAAAAGAAATTTCCCAGTGGTCTCCAAGCTTTCGGAAGCTTCTTAACAAATGGCCGAGCAGTTCTCGTTAAGTGGAGTTTCTAGCCATTTCAAAACAAACTTTTCTTTGTTGCTAAAACAAGTGTTTGAGTGTGGAATGCAAACTTAAGGCATCAAAGAATAGCATCCGAGAAGCTTATTCAAAGTGTAATTCTTGGAAATCTTGAAAGAATTTATCCATTTGATGACTTGCTTTTCTCGAGCTTTTGGTTCATTCAAGCGTGATGGTAAGGAATAGAAGTTTTGGATTTTAGGGTCTCAGCCGGAGTTACTGGAGGTTCAAAGACAACTCCCGGCTTTGATTTGTGTTTTTGGACAACCTGAGGATTGGACGTGATGTGTACTTTTGTGGCTTGTAACTTGCACTTTGTCCTTTTCGGCCTCAGGCTCGCGTTCTAACTACCTTTGGAGGATGAGGAAGAAAGAGGTAGAGGAATGCGGGTTCATCATATGAGCACCACTCCTGGTTGTGATCGCTAGCAATCGCCCCTCCCGGGTTAGCGATCCGGTTGTTGCTCGGAAGTTTGTCCTGAGCCCGGGTCATCATAAAGACTTTCTTTCTCAGCAAATCTGGCTGAACCAATCCGTTCAATTTTCCTCTTGGGATTTCATGAATTGGTTTCAACAACTCATCAGATGACGGTCCAGTAGGAACAGATAGGCTTGAGTTTGAGTAGGAAAATTTGACCTCGGTTGTTTTGGACTTGGTTCTGAAAATTTTTGATTTTGATTATTTCCATGAAAATTCCTTGATTGGAATGACCCTGACTTGGTTTCGGTTAAAGTCCCTTGGTTTTGGAAACCTTGATTTTGGAAACCCTTGGTTCTGATTGTGGTAACCAATGACCTTGATTGAATTATTGGTTTTGAGAACCGTTCTGGTTCATTCGGTTTTGGTTCCTGGAATTTGGTACGTTTTGAACATTTGGATTTTGATTAAAACCGGGGGGTCCAGGGTAGTGGGTTGGGACGATAGTTCGGGTCATTGGCGGACGAAATTGGTTAACTTCCATGAGTGGAAGGACCAGCTGATCGCATTAAGCTTCAAAAGGGTTACCATCGGTGGCCATACAATTGTAATCAGCGTGAGGGCCACCACTGTAAAAACACAGACTTCCACTTTTTTCACTTCAGCAGGAGCAGAAGTTTGTGAAAAAGAGACTTTCTTTTGGTTGAGAGAACCAAAGCTTGCAGGCTTCCGTGAGTTTGTCAATCTAGCATCGGTGCTAGACTGACTCACGGGCGATGAGGGAAGAAGAAGGACCAACACTTACTTTGAAACAACCGGTTTGCTTCGTGTAGTGCGAACCTTAGCTTTTCTCGATGAATCGCTAAAGCTTCTTTTGGTTTGTTTTGCTCACAGGAAATTCTCCAGCGGAGGCATAAGAGAACTGATCAGCTTGGCTCACACCATTGTAGAAAAGTTATCGAGTTGCATCAACTCAGAAAAACCATGGTGAGGACCATTTGCGAAGCAATTCCTTGAACCGATCCCACGACTCACTAAATGATTCATCAATTTTTTGAGTGAACTTGATGATCTCATTTTAAGACTCGTGGTCTTGTGAAGGAGATAGAATTCATTCACAAATTTCTTTGACTAAATCCTCCCATGTTTTGTTTCGATAGAATGAAGGGGGTGTTTTTCAAGCAAATCGGGCTTGCCCTCAATGAGATGGAAAGTAGAAGAAGTTTTATTGCTTCAGATGGGACATTATTGTATTTGATGGTAGATGTAATCTTGTTAAACATCGATAGAGCAATGAGATGTCCTCTCAAACCAAAGAATTGCCTCTGGGTCACAAGATTCAGTAACCCGGTCTTGAGCTCAAATATCAGCACGATGGCTGGAACAACATGGCATCTCCGTACCCATCAATGGTGCTTGGAGAAGCTCACTCATGAGGAAGATCTGCCATGATGACAGGCGAGAAGAGACAGTACGAATTCGGATTCGACTGCAGGTGCAGAACGTCTTACGTCGTCTTCGAGGAATCTTAACAAGCTCACGAAATGGCCTCGTAGACTAAAGAACGAGTGACGCTGCACTGGAAAAACGAACCAAATACCAAAGAAACTTGAAATCTTTTTTATTTTATTTAACTTTTTTCTTTTTTTTTTTCTTTTAGTTAACCGATACACCACCGAACCTTTTTGCTATAAAAGCTAATCGGGCAACGATTGATCACGATCTATTTTTTTTTTTGTTATTATTTGAGATGTTACAACCGCCCTCCTTCAACAGAAAGACGGAGGATGTATATTTATTTTTTGGTTATTTTTGTTGAATATTTGGTGACAAGTATTCTCTTCTGATTTTCTTATATATATGACCTTAGAAACAAAGAGAAATATTTTGTGTTTTTTAATGTTTTTAAGAAAGATGAAAATACGATATATATACGATAAATATACAAGGTATAGATGATATACCACAAGTGGTGTTTCAAAAACACGATACTACAAAACGTTCAAAGACACCGACACGCCTCCCCGGCAGCGGGCGCCAAAATTTTGTATTGGCTCAGAACGGTCAACAAAGGTCAACCAAGTAATTGGTCAACTCAAGGTCAACAATCTAAGAGCTCAATGCACCAAGAGAGTAATAGAATACTTCCCGGGTCTTTAAATCCCACGCAGTGAGGTACTGAACTGGTGTCGAGAAACGAATATGAATCAAGTGCTATGAAAGAGAATGGAAAAGTGATTTTGATTTGAATTACAAAATGAAATACAATAAAAATGATAAACAAACACGTACAAACGATTTACTGAAATGCAAACGTTTACAAATTTAAAAGTATAACTTACGTTTATTAAAACGTCCACGTAAGAATAAAAGTAAAATAGAAAACGCAAGCACCTAGATTATGAAAAACATTTTTTTCAATTCTAATGAACAAAAGAAATTTTAAGAAAAATAAAAATATTTTTAGACTTTTTTAATTAATTATTATTAATAACTAAGATTAAATTCTAATTAAATTTCCTAAAAATAAAATAAATGAAAATAAATTGGAAAGATGTAAATTAAATTGAAAACTAAAATATATAAAACTAATAATAAAACTGAAAATCTATTTTTTGCTTTTCTTAATTATTATTAATAATTACTATTCTATATATAATTAACTAAATTATCAATAAATACTAAATGGAAAGTGAAAAATCTAGAGAAATTCCTAAAATACTTTAAGCTATGGAATTTAAGAAAATATAAACATAATTGGTATTTAACAATATTTAAGAAAAATAAACTAAAATTATATTAAATGAAACTATCACTTAAATTAAAAATGATGATTTTTGTGATTTTCTTTTTACAAAACTATTAAACAAACAAAATTAATGAAACTTTTGTGAAGATGAACTTTTTGGGAAATGCAAAATAAGCTCAGAATAGCTTATTAGCTCACCACAGTTAACTTTTCTTTGACCAAAGGTGAAAAATAAGCTTCAAATAAGCCTCAAGGAGGTCCACTATGGTCAAAACAGATGCAAATAAGGTTAAATGAGTACATTAAGAACCAAAATCACCAAGATAAGCACACTGAATAAGCTATGAATAAATTATATAAGCACTTGGTTATATGGCTCGTGACAAAAATTGGGAACACACTTGGGGGGCTAATTAAGGTTGGGTCCACTGAGCTAAAAACTCAAATCACAGATGAAATGACAACTTGGCTTGGTGTGAGCTTGTATAGCAAGTGTCACACAAAAGTCCAACTGAGAAGCTCACAACAAGCTTGTGAAAGTGGCCTCAAGTGACTGAATACTCATCACTGAATGAAATGGGACAAGCTATGAGGCTGCTTGCAGCCCTAGCAAATATAGCTTGAAAAAGCTTTGAAGTGACTTGGACAGAAAGGGGGTGCTGAGCTTCTCAAAGACCCAAGAGACTCATACTATAACACTGAAAAAAAGCCCTCACAAAAGCTTTGTGAATAGAGCTTGTATGCACTGATGAGTCAAGTGCTTCAGCAGTGTGAGCAATAAAGAAAGCTATCATAAGCTATAAAATAGCACAAATGCAAATAAGTATACAGCACTAAAATGTATACAATAAGCTTACAAAACAACAAAGAATGAACTAGGAAGCAAAAGAGAGCAAATGCAAGCTTATGAAAAGTAGGCAAAGCTGTGCACAGGGCAATTTGGTAGAAAAAGTGCATGCATAAGCAATTTTAAGGCAACTTAAAAAGGCTTTCAAAAATTCACAAAATTCACAGTTAAAGAACACCACAAGCTTTCAATCACAAAGCACAAATGCTAAATCTCAAGAGTTTAAAGCCTACATGAAAATCTTCATTTTATTCAAAACTGCAGACTTATACTTTTGACTTTCTAATTACCTAACTAGTTGACTATATGAACTTAGGATTAATCTACTTACTGATTTAGATGGTTATAAGCTAACTAAAGACTTAATTGATCAAATAACAACAACTTATGAACTGATGACATGATTTGGAACATGAAAATCCCAACAGATAATGAACAAGGATAGATTAAGATTGTTTTGACTTTTGTTCAAATATTAACTGAGATTTTATGGTTCTAAGACCTAATTGAACTAACAACACATGCAACAAACAAAAAAACACACCAAAAACACTCTAAAACTCAGATTTCAGTCTAATCCACACAATGGTAGAGTAATTTGTTTTATGATTTTCAAAGATAAACACTAATTCATACCATGAAACGTGAACCATAACACTTTATACTTGTGTTTTAAGATTGAATGAGTGCTTTTACACTAATTTAACAACAACAACCTAAGATCAACAATTCACTATTTAACTGTCTAAAATGGAATAACTAGCAACTATTATAATTTAACACATAAACATGTAATCTAAAGCTATATTATCACTAAATAACAAAAAGGATCATAGAAACACGAAAGATCTAAACAGATTTATCACTGAAACAGTAAATGCAAAATTGATCAAAAGAGCTACAATTTGCAATCAAGTGAAACCAAGAACCAAAATACAAATACCACTCCTTATAGGCTTTACCACTAAGCCACTAACCCAGGGCAATCCAAAATTCCACCCTGCTCCTTGCTTTCTCCACCATCTTTCATCAATTTTTTATTTTTTTGACTGATTTTTTTGTATTTTTCTTATTTTTCTTTTTGATTCTAAGCTGTTTTTAAGGTTACTAAAAGCTTCTTAAAAGCTTCTAGAGTTACTATGCTACTCAAGTCCATAAAAACAATAAAAATAACATAAAAAGAAATCAAATTTGGAGGAAAAACTTGCATCCATTTGCATTAATCTTGAAAACTTGAAATTATACTGAAAAAGAGTTTTAATACACTGAATCATAGAATCAACACTTAAAAAGCTTTAAATTACAAGAACTTTAAGAAAATTACATTAAACGGCTAATTTAAACTAAGTTAATACTCGGTCTTGGGGGGCTGCTCTCCTTCTCTTTCTTTATATAGGACCCATTAGGGTTTCTGGGACTTTCTGAATCTTTCCCACTTCCATTGTATGCCCTTGGATCACTCAAACCAATCTCAACCGTTAAATTTTGGCGCCAAAAAGTCATAAGGAGTTGTAGGTTTCTTGAAGGGTTTTAGGCATTAAATTCACCTTGGAATGTAGTTGGGGATGAGGGAAATGGGAGGTAGGATTGAGGTGGGGGATGGGTGTTACCTGGGTGAATTTCCACGTGGGTGAGGAAGATAGGTGAGTCAAAGGTTGACTGGGGTGGAATTTAATAGAAACGGGGGAGTATTTTATATATAAAGGTGAGTTGGGCTGGTTAGAGAAAATGGCCAGGGGTGGTAATCAAATGGTTAGGATAAATGGGAGGGGGCTTTTGGGTTATTTTTATGGGTTTATAAAGTAAGGGTCCGGTTTGGTTTTAGGTAATTACACAAGGACCATTTTGTATTTTAACCAAACATGAGGGACTGAATGTGTAGTTCTTCCAAAGTTCTCACAAGGACCAATAGTGCTATATACCAATAATAACAAGGACCAAAACTCCATTTTCCACTTTAAAATACCCAAGGGACCAATTTTGTAAACTACCCAAATTCAGGGAACTGTTTTGCCAATTTCCCAAAAATTTCATTCAAGACCAAAAATTGACCACTTAAAAACATTCCGGGACTTGATGATAAAACTCCAAATTTCCAAACTACAGGACTAGTTTTGCCAAAATTATAAAAAGAAGTTTGGGGGACCTAAAACTGCAATTCTGCAAACTTTCTTATTTTCATTTGTTTTTAACCATTTTGCATTTGAGACACATAAAACACGATCCTTGGATATTTCATCATTTTGATGTGATTTGCGTGTTTTCAGGTGTTTTGCGTTTCAGAATTGACCAAAAATGATGAGTGTTTGACACTCATCACAACTCTAGTTCGTATCGTTGCTTTTTGGTAAATCCTCTGTAAGTATATCTGACATTATTGATTTGTTTTTAATCATTCTTCCATCTCTGAGAAGTCGGGTGGTGTTTAACCACGAGTATAAGAGTATTTCCTTTCACTTTGAACGATAAAGGTCTGCTAGGTTGACCTGTCTTTCCTTGGAGAGTCAACTTCGATTTGATCCTGATATGAGTTTTGATTGCTTAAGCATTCGAGATGCTGACGATTGTTCTGCTATATCTCACCTTTGGTGTTTTGAATTATTTTGAAAATCCTCTACCATGATTTTCGATCATTGAACTTTTGCTATCATTATTGCTCTAGAGACTCGTACTTTACTTTCGCGGTTATGAAGTTCTCTTACACCTATTGTGTACACCGAGGAATTAACCGTATCTTGAGAATTATTTTGGCACCCTGAGTTTTCCCGGATATGATCCCTATTGAACCACCAAGGTTTCTAGCAGAAGACGGAGTTGGATAGAACCTGAAGATGACAAACAACGGTGACTACCCTGGAGAGTTGATGACATTCCTCGCAAGACGGAAGAGTAGACGAACAGAACCTAGGAGCCGGGTCAAGACGGCGAACCTGGAGCTGATGAAGAACATATAGTCTCACTTCCCTATTCATCTTGGTTGTACTAAGATGAATTGAGAGTGGAAGCAGACTGGATGATCAGGAGATTGAAGACCGTACCAGAGATTCACATTACTCAGTCACATTCCAAGAAGAAACTATAGAAGGCTTGAGGAACTAAACCCAAGATGATGATTTCGTTTCACTCTCAGATTGGAAGATGGACGAAGACTGACTACTCGGACATAAGAACATTCTAAAGAGACAAATTCTTGAAGCGAACCTTATGATGGAGGAATTGATGCCTTAGTGACATGTCTCTTTCTAATGATGATCGTTTGATTTTGTTACGTCTTTTCGAGCTTCGTTTGTTTTGTCGACGTCGTTTCGTTATTGATCTTTGAATAGGGCTAAGCCAGGAGTTAGTTGGACCGTTAGGTGGATTTGTAGATTTGTTTCACTGATTGAGATAAAGTATGATCATCATGAGGGCATATTTATATGATGCTAGTATTATGACGTTTGGCCAACGTGATAATACTTACATCATATAACGTGCACTTATTGTGTTCATAGGATGTCTCGAGAAGTGCCTTAGTGGAGACTTAGACTTCTGTTTTCGTTTGCGACGATCTGCGAATAGTGAGACTTTAGGGCTCTTTCGATCTATACGTTTGATCTGCCTTATCGCCGAACGTTTTGATATGTTTGGATACGCGTCACGTAATTGTTTGACTTCGATGTTTTGGTAAATCCTTAGTTCCGTTGTAGAGCTTCCTGCCATTTGATGTTATCGATCAACTTATCTTCTGCCTATATGCATTTGATTCGTTACTATTAAGAGCTACACCTATGCCTTGCTATGTATACACTCCTCACATTCGATGAATCCGTTTTACGACGACATGTTATGGGTTATATATAAGTTTTGGATTTTGAGAATCAAGATCTGTCGGTATACGAAAATACCTTTGGAAGGTTATTTTGAAGACGAAACTATTTGTGAATCTAAAGAGTTAGACTTATATATGTCACCTTCATCGTGCTATCATTCTATACATTCTCATCTGATTAGTTCAATTCCTTGTCCGAGAATGGAATACCCACCCAATACTACATCTTCCTTTGAATGTCTTTTAAGGGGATACGTTTGTCATCTGTTACGTTCGGTATGTGATTCTTTTGATTGGAATTTTGTGTGATGTGCCTTCCCTGGGTTACCCGAAACCATCTTTGGATCATTAAGATCAAGTATTGGGAAACAAGATCATTCTATTGTTGAAATTCTTGAAGTCTGAATTTGTGCGAGTTAAACTACTCCTTTTTCTGTTCGTAGTTTGGTGCACCTTCGATTTGTCGAATATCCGCGATTAGTGAGACCTTAGGTTCATTCTACCTATAAGTTTACTCTGTTTCGTTTGTTAGATATCTGGATAAGTTTGGATTCTCGAATTGCATTCTGTTGGCCTCTGTTAAAAATCTTTTGCTCCTGATATAACTCTCTACTGTTTGATATAGTTATTCGATTTGAAATTTTGTTCGTATCACATATGATATTTCGAGAATATTCACCTACCACCGGCTAAATGTTGCATTGGCTTTTGTGACCAGATTAAACCAAATTGTCTCCTGCTGAGGAATCTAAATCCACTTTCTCTTGATTGAGTCATGAGAAACTATTTTGTTTTGAAAGATCCTTTTTAGAAGAACCTCCCCGAGCGTGAGGATAATTGTGACGACCTTTTGCGATTTGCTACGATTCCGTCTATCTTTGCGACTTCAAATTTCGAGGATGAAATTTTTCTTTTAGAGGGGAAGAGTTGTAAAACCCAAAATTTCAAAATGTGCACAATGACCGAAATGCCCCTAATACTTCAAAATTCAATAAAACACTTAAATAAAATACCAAATAAATCCTAAATACTTGAGATATAGCAACATGTTATATATGATAATTTTGTGTGAACATTTTGACATTTATATAAGTCCTAAAAATAATTTTCATGCCTTATAAGTTCATAAGGGCTGAAAATTAATTAAATGGTGTATATTCTTTTTATTTAAATTGAATAAATCAAGGAGAAACATCAAGATAATTTAGGAAACTATAAATATTCAGGAAACTCATTATTCCCTAGCATATGGGCCGAAAATTGGTTCCCCCTCCTCATATACACGGTTTCTCATTTATTTTTTTCCAATTTAACATAATTAAAACCCTAATTCTCTCCTAAAACTCACCCACGGCCTCCACGATTTTTCCAGGGCCTTTGGACATTTTTCCCAGTCTTTTATTGATCCAAGGAGGGTGAGAAAAATAGTCCCAGGTGTTAGAAGTGCTCGTGATGTCCGGAATTGATTTTTGGTGTCCATTTTGTAGCCGAATAGAGGAAGAAATTGTTTTTGCTCATCCATTCGATTCTAGCTCATTGGGATATTGTTGTATCATCCTTTTATTCATATATGATCTGTAGAAATTGATAAAATCAAACCATGCATGATTATTAGGCCTAACGAATTTAAATAAGCTAAAAACCCTAAAAACATGCAAAATTAAGAAATCGGCCTATATGATTTTTTTGTATAAAGTTCTGGTTTTAATGGCATGCTATGATATATATGTGATCTGAATAAAATGTATTTGAATTTATTTGAAGCTTATGAATAATTATTTTGAATTATTTTTGTAATCGGATTAAAGAAAAATAAAAAGAAAACGATTTGGGGTTAGGGTTAGGGTTTGGATAATTTTGTGGGTAAATAATGTTGTAATTATTGTGTTTTGATGATTAAATAATGTGGGAAGAATTTGGGTTTGATTTGGTGGATTTTTGTTTAAACCGTATGGTGTTTTAAAATTGTTAGGGTGCGTTTTGTTAATTTGAAAACTTGAGTGGTTATTTATGTAATTGTATATATTTTTGCCTAATTAATATTAAAAGGACTAAAATTGTAATTTTGTGATACTTGGTGGACTTATGTGGTTATTTGGTTAATTATGTGGTTTATATGTTAATTAGATAATTAAAAGGGTTAAATTGTAAATAGTGAAACTTGGAGGACTAAAAATATAAATATGGAATTTATGAGGTGCATTTCGACTTGAAAATGTTAGAGGGGCTGTTTGTGACAATTTTTGTAAAGTTATGTGGCTTAGGTGTTACTTATGTTAGTTAATGGTTTAAATATGGAAAATGAATAAATTAAAGGATTAATATGTAACTTTAGAAACTAAAGGGTGTAAAGTGTAAAACTGGCATATTTGGTGTTCTTAACTTATGTTGATGTGTTATAATGTGAATATTATCATTTGTGACCCTTAACTTGTTATATTGACACTTAACCTTAAAACATATTATGTGACCTAACGAAACCTTAATTTCGGAAATCTGCTATGAAATGAAATCCTTAACAATTGAGGCCACGGGAACTTGATTAAATGATGAAACTAACTTATAAGAATATGTTAATATGTGGAAACTTGCTAATTTTGGAAATCTGCAAATTATGGAAACCTGCTATTTATGGAAACCTTCTAAAATTGGAAGCCTTCTAAATAAGGAAACTTACTAAAAATAGAAAGTCCTCTAAAATGCTTAAACTACTTAAAGTGGAAAGTTACTAAATATGGAAACTTACCTAAAATAGAAAGATGCTAAATATGGAAAGTTTCTAAAAACGGAAAGATAACTAAAAGAGGTAACTTAAGTGATGTGAACTCTTCTTGATTCGTATCCATTCTCTTCTAGGTTCAGTGTAGCGGGAATGACCGTTTTCCTTTCGTTTGATCTCGGTTTGTTTTGACTTGGCTAAGGTACAGATATTCCGTACTATTACAGTAAGAGTGCACACTTCCTCTCTCTTGACTTTGTCTTGTTGTCGAGTAGCCACAACCATAGCATTGATGCACCAATGTTATGTACTCTAGTGTGGTTGGAGAGATGTACCACACCGTCCCTAATTTGTTATCTGCTGCTACTACGATTATGATTTGTTTGCAGGGGCGTATGGATGCATCCTAGTTTTGTTTGTTTGATATGTGTTTGGGCTACGGCCATTATGATGACGACATGGATTTGGACTTATATATATTTGTTCGGTGACCGGGCATGCGTGCATGCAGCCCCTCACATTTTGGGAGCTAGCTACTCCATGGATTACTTGAGGACTCCCCTCTTACTACATTTGGTATTCCGAGGACTCCCCTCCGAATACAGGGATTATGGTATTGTTTGTTCGGATATTTGTTTGGCCTGGGGTAAATATACTAACACCTACACTCACCTTATACCTTGACCTTTTATCCTATTTCTTTACCTTGTACTTATTATATTTCTCTTGACTCTATTCATTGTATTTCATTCGTATCATTTCTCTGCTTTTGCTTTGCTATATGTATATATATCTGTTCACTGAGTTTTGTAAGCTCAGCCGCATTTCTTTTCTCATGCGGCAGGTTTAGTAGGAAGATGGGTTTATGGATGAGAGATCTTATTTTGGGCTTAGAAGACTTCACCCTGATTAGCTACTGGCTGGACTTAGAGATTATTAGAAGTATTTGATGTTGGCTTAGTATATTGTACTTGGGCTTAATTCATCGTTGTTGCTCTTTTGTATTTTGTTTAGTTTTTCCTTGTAACCTCTGTATACTTTGTATTAGCAATGTATCCTCGTTCGCTTGTGTTCTGATTTGACTCCATAATGTTACACTTTAGCCCTTCTCGGGTCGGAGTGTTACAGCCTGCATATGTACTGAGGTAGGAGATTGCATAAACTGACTTAGCAAATGCAGAGAATAACATATGTCTGGTCTAGTAACAGTGAGGTAAATCAATTTGCCAATGAACTTCCTATACACTTCAGGGTCAGTCTATGGTGTTTCAACATCTGCTTGAAGCTTTAGGTTAGGATCCGTAGGCAATTTGTAAGGCTTATTGTTAATAACTCGTCCTTCTTGCAATAACTCCCTTGTATACTTATGTTGTGAGATGAAAATACCTTGATCAGATCTACACACCTCTAGGCCCAAAAAGTAGCTCAAATCTCCCAAATCTTTCATATGAAACACAGAACTGAGTTGAGACTTTAGAGCACATATTTGAGACTCATCATTGCCTGTTATCAAGAGATCATCAACATATACTAAAACTGCAGTGAAACTAGTCCCATCCTTCTTTGTGAATAAAGAATAGTCTGTTTTATACTGTCTATAGCCAAACTCCAATAGTGCACTTGACAATTTTGAAAACCATTGTCTAGGTGCCTGTTTGAGGCCATACAATGATTTTTTCAACTTACACACAACATTAGGACCAAAAGTAACATCAGCACTCACAGATTTATCTTTGCCTGCATATCCCAATGGAACTTTCATGTACACCTCTTCAAGCAAATCACCATGAAGAAATGCATTTGATATATCCATTTGACAAGTGAACCATCCTTTCAAGGCTGCAACTGCTAAAAGTGATCTCACAGTCACCATTTTTGCCACTGGTGCAAAAGTTTCTTGATAGTCCACACCATGTCTTTGTCTATTACCTTGAACCACCAGTCTAGCCTTTTTTCTATCTTCTGTACCATTAGATTTAAGCTTTGTTTTGAAGATCCAATGAGCTCCAATAGCAGTCTTTCCTTCAGGCAACTCAGTCATCTCCCAAGTACCATTATCATCCAAGGCTTTTAACTCAACATCCATGGCTTTACACCACTGTGGATTCACAATAGCTTGTTTAAAATTCACTGGATCCTTTTGAGCCAACAAAGCACAAATAAAATCTTGGAAATCAGGTATAAGGAGTGTTTGGGACACCTGATTAGCCTTTGGAATATGAGACAGAACAAAATCTTTCAACTTTGATGGCACAACAGTGGTTCTAGTAGACTTTCTAGTAGGAGCTTGTGATTGAGGAGGAAAACTAGAAGTAGTTGACTGTGAGTTAACATCCTCATGAGTAACATTACTAGGAACTTGAACTGGTTCAGGTGGTGTTTGATGCAGAACATTAGGAACTTGAAAACTATCAAAATCATCACAGAACTTGCTTGAAGTTTCAAATTGACAAGGCAATGAAGTTGGAAGAGGATTCAAAAACCGTTGTATACTCTTTTGCAGCATAGGGAAAGATATGCTCATAAAACACAGCATCTCTTGACACAAATTCACTGTGAGTTAGAAGATTATAAAACTTGTACCCCTTTTGACTTGCTGGATAGCCCAAAAAGGCAAAAACACACAAGGTACACCTCTTGGATCAAAATCAGCTGCTCTTGAAGGATTACTCACCACAGCAAAACACCCAAACACTTTTAGATGATCATAAGCAGGTTTCTTACCAAGTAAAACTTCATAAGGTGTCATATTATCAAGAACAGAAGATGGTAGTCTATTTATCAAGTAAGTAGCTGTAGTAACACAATCACCCCAAAACTTAAGAGGAAGTTTGGAATGAAATCTAAGAGCTCTTGCAGTATCTAGAACATGCATGTGTTTTCTTTCAACCCTGCCATTTTGCTGTGGTCTATCTACACAAGATGTTTGATGGATTATGCCCTGCTTAACAAATAAGGACCACACTGACCTTTCACAAACTCCAAAGCATTATCAAACCTCACAATCTTAACTTGTTTTCCATACTGAGTAGAGACCATCTTCAAAAATGACTTCAAGGCTTGAAATGAATCAGACTTTTGTTCTAGCAAATATAACCAAGTTGCTCTACTACAATCTTCAACCACTGTCAAAAAATATCTAAACTTCCCATGTGTTGGTACTTTATAAGGACCCCATATGTCAATGTGAATCAACTCAAATACACTACTGCTATGGGAATCACTTTTTGTGCATGGAAGTTTAGTAAATTTAGCCATAGGACAAGACAAACAGATATCATTACAATACTTTGATACAAAATCAGGCAAATCATTCATATGTTTCAGCTTGGAATCAGATACATGACCCCAACCTATGATGCCACAAACCATATAATGACATTGTTTGCTTATTGCTAGAATCAAAAGTACCTAATGTAGACAAAGAGAACTTTTGCATAGAAGACTGCACAAGATTTCTAAAAACACTATCAACCTTGTCTGAAGGAACATTAACAAGATGATATAGCCCAGCTTTCTTCTTACCCAGTCCTGTCACCTTCTTGGTTGTCAAGTCCTGGACAACACAGAACTTAGGGTATAAAGAGACCATACACTGATTAGTGAGTTTTGGAACAGACAATAGACTGAATTTGAAAGATGGAACAACTAACACATCTTTCAAAATTATCCCATTATTGAGTTTAACCTTACCTACATGAGATATAACAGAAGTTTCACCATTTGGCAGTCTTATTTGTGGTTTGATTTGAAGTAAATAAGGATCAAAAATATCATCATGCTCTGGTGTCATATGGTCAGATGCACCAGAGTCATAAATCCAATTCTCCAATATCTCCAACAAATCTAATTGACTACCAAGACAAGCAATACCTGCCACAAATTGATGAACAATCTCCTCCTCAGCATTGTTAAAAGCAGTCATCTGTTGAACACTTTTGAGCAATTGTTCAAATTGTTGAGGAGTAAAACTGATGTTCCCACTCTCAACATGAGCAGCAGTCCTAGCAACAAACTGATTCCTTCCTTGACCTTGACCAGGCATGTTTTGCTTTGACCGAGAGAGTTTGCTCTTTGGATGCCAAGAAGGATAACCAACTTTTTCCCAACACCTTTCAGGAGAATGCCACTTGAATCCACAAATACCACACTTACCATCTTTAACTCCATCTTTAACATTTCCTTTACTAAACAAAGCAGTTGATTTGAAGATCCAAATAGCATCCTTTGTGACTCTTCTTGTTGAACCAAAGAACAAGCAGATTCCACATTTGGTAATGGAGCAATCATCAATATTTGACTTCTTTGATGACTGTAACATTCATCCAAACCATTAAGAAATTGAAACAATCTTTGCTCCACTCTTTGCTTATTCAGAGCAGCCAAGAACAATGACACTTCAGGAGTAACATTATTGATCACTGGTAACACATTCAGATTATCCAACTCTTCCCAAACACATTTCATTTTGGTGTAATACTCTCCAACAGATACACCATTCTGAGCAATTGCATACGTATCTTTATTCAACTTATACTTTCTTGAACCATCACTCAAAGAAAACCTTCTTTCTAACTGACTCCAAATTTCACTTGCTGTACCAACAAACATTATGGATTTTGCAATAGACTCACTCACAGAATCCATTATCCAACAAATTACCATATTATTACATGTATGCCACAACTCAGCAAGATTGGGATCAGTAGTTGATCTTAACATAGTTCCTTTGATGAAACCAAGCTTTCTTTTGGTAGACAATCTAATTTCAATAGCTCTTCTCCATGCTCTGTAATTTGTGCCCTAATGAGTTTTTCTTGAACAGTTAATGATGCTGGACCATCAGATGGATGAAGATAGAGTGGATTTTGAAAGATTGCAGGTTGTGTGAGATCTTGTGGTGGTGGATTGGATGACGCCATTGTTAAACAATCAAGAACTTGCGCGGCAACGTAACAAAGAAAACAGAGTAGAAACACACTAGTACACACACTAGTACACTTGTAACAGAAAACCGTTAGAAAAAGGTTAGAAATTGGTTAGAACTCCATTAATGAAGCTCTGATACCATGAGAAGTTCTAAAGTAGAGATGAATTGAGAGGAAAATGATGTTGTGTTATTGATAGAATGATGTGAAATGTAACAGAATTACAAACTTATATAGTTACAACTTTACAACTTGTCATACTAAGTCGCTACACTATTAAGTAATATACACTAGTCCTTCATATTTTCACAGAAGACAACTATGATAATGAATCACTCATAATGTGCTATTAATTCTTTCATCAGATTTAAAGGTAATTTTACTACTAACTCTTTCAAGTTTCAAATATAAGTTAAACCACAAGTACGATTTTTGCAATTTACTAAGTTCTCATAGAGCCTACGTTTACATTTTCTAATTTGTATGGATTACACCTGAGATTTGGCTAAGCCACAAAGTACGATTTTTTCAATTTACTCAAGAAACTAAAAGGGTGCTCAGTTGAACGTTTTGAGAGCTTAGGGAAGATCATAGACGGAGCATATATATCATTACAAAGGGTGAATAATTGTATAGATATCTTTGTACAAGTTTAGTGCATGTGGTAGTATGGTACAATGGTTTTTATGCATGCTTGGGATATATATAAAATTTGCATTTTTGGAGGGATATATATGCAAAAACTCTGTTACATGTAACTTATAATAGGAATTTATTAGTTTGACCCTCCCAAAATATGTTCATATGCATTTTGGCCTTCCTTGAAAATACTTTGAAGCTCCGCCACCGAGGAAGATAAAGATAATGAAAAGTGGTGGTTACTGGTTAGTATCCTATAATGTAATGCTTAATTATTTAGCTTAGTTTAAGATCCTCTAAAATTGGTTTTCAACACGATAAGTCATGTTGTTTGTAGTGTGAGGAGTAAAAAAATGAACAGGCCCCTAAATTTGATTAAAAGAAAAACATTTATCGATTTAACTTTTGTATGATTGGCCAATATAACGTATCATGTTGTAACAAACTTTAATTAGATCATCCTAATCTTTAGAGGAAGCTCACATTTTGACAAAAATAAAAATTTTACATAACTTGATTGGTGCAACTCACATGTTACATGTGCATACATGTAACATGTGAATTTTTTTTTTTTTTTTTTTTTTTTTTTTTTTTTTTTTTTTTTTTTTTTTTTTTACATATTTTCCTGTATATCGATATTGTAAACTATCTAAGATAATGAAAGAAATTGGGATGGATGATGCTTAATATGCCGATTCTTCATGATGTTTGAGCTTAAAATGTGAAAATCATCGAGGTCGAGTTGAATTTCGAGCTCAAGTTTTAGATGATGAGTTGAGCTCGAACTTGAAATTCAAAGCTAGAGTCGAGTTGCGAGCTCGAGTTTTAGTAATCGAGTCGGCCTCGAGTTTGGTAATAATCGGCTCAACTCGGCTTGTTTACGCCCCTACATATGAAGTTTGTTGAAAGACATACGCTGGTCTAAATATGGATCGATGGAACTTGCTTTTCAGCTTTCTTTCGCCAAACCAAACAAACAAATAAGGGTTATGTCATAACCCTCCTGGCCCACAAGAAAAGTATAAAAAAAATAATACAAAAGTATGTTTGTTTTTTTCTCTTAGTTTACAGTTTAACAAAGTTTTTTATCTGTTTATGTTAAGTAACTCATGATAGTACAATTTTAAAGCTAGGTATATTCTTTAACAATTTTTTTTTAATTATTTTATTTATTTATTTATTTATTTATTTTGGTATAAAAATCATTATTCACTACCATAAAAAGTATAAAGGTATGATATTATTATTGAATATTACTTTAAATAAGAAGTATCCTACAGTTAAATACCCTTTTTAAACTACAAGTAGTGGTCACTAGTAACCGGTGGCGGAGCTAGAAAAATTTTCATGGGAGGGCCGAAATAAACTTTTTTCGGGAAATACGTTAGATGGGAGGGCCGAAATAAAAAATTTTCCGGAAATATACATGAAATCGCAAATAAATACACTAACGGGCTTGGAACTAAGGGGCCGGGACCCTTTCCGGTCCTCATGTAGCTCCGCCCTTGCTAGTAACCACCCTCACACCATTTTTCAAGTGTGAGCACTACTACCTTTCAAATGCTCACGCCTGAGCAATGCAAAAAAGAAGGCATAAGGGTGACAGTGGTCACCTCTTGACATTTGTGTCAAATGAGATGTTTTTATTATTTTTTTTATTTAATTTGTGAGTGTGAATGGATTAATAGATATGTCGTGGGGTATTTTGTATAAAGTGGTTATTTTAATAAAATGTACCTGGGTGTGACCACTAAGGTTGATTGAAAAGTAAAAGGGAGTGGCAATACATTAATGTTAGAAAAATTTGTGTCCAATTCATAAGATCAAAGAAATGGACACGTTTCTGGTACGAAGCTTTGGTGAAAGTTAGGTTAGGTGAAACATGCTTTTTGGCATTTGATACCAAACAAACAAACCTTGTGAAACAGTGGATCTTAAATTTGATACCAAACAAAGTTTTGGTGAAAGTCAAAGTAACTCTTGTGTGGGAAATGGCGATGAAGATGATTCTCTCAAAATCTGCTCTTAAATTTAGAGCTAATTTATTAACCACCAACTATCTCCTTAAAACCCCTTTTTCATTTTCTGTTCACACTTCATTTTTGGCTTCCTTATGTCACTCTCATTCTTTTTCTTCTTCTTCAAATGTTGATGATTTTGAACAACATCCTCAATCTAATTACCAAAAAGTTAGCAATTTGGATCATGCTTTGTACCTGTTCGATCAAATGTCTCAAAGACGGCCTCTTCTGTTGTCAAGTTTACTCAATTGTCGCAATCTGTTACCAAAATGAAACATTTTTCTCATTCACTTGATCTTTTCAAGAAAATGTGCGCCCTTGGTGTTCCTGTTGATAAATTTACAATTAGTATTGCCATCAAATGTTGTTGTCAGTTGTATCGCACCAATGACGCTTTTGCACTCCTAGGCTATTGTTTTAGGCGATCTATTGTACCAAATACGTTCATATTTAATGCGCTTCTAGATGGACTCATCCTAGAAGATAGGATTCTTGAGACTGAGATTTTCTTCAAGAAGCTTATTAAACACAAACTTTGTAGTCAATATAAAGAAAAGGAAAACTGTGAAGGTTGAGTATCCATGGAAACCTTTGGTTTGTAGTCACTGTGATGTATTTGGGCATAGTATGCAAGCCTGCAAAATTAGACTTAGAACAAGTGAAGAGAAAGAGAATGAGAATGTGCAGAACAAGAAAAGTAGTGTTATGCATCAAGAGTATCAGGTTAAGAAAGATGAAAATGGAGTGAATAGGGAAGTGCATAATAAAGATAGTGATGGTTTTGTTGATGCTAGAGGTAGAAGGAATAATGGAAGAAATAACCAATTTCAACAGAGAAAACAATTGTTTAGGCCTAAAGAAAAACAAGTGAATGAGAAGGAGAATGGAGACTTAAAAAGGCAGGAGAATGGGCAAGATAATATGAATAAAGATAAAGGAAAAAGTATTGTGAATGAGCAGAATAATGGAGGAGAAGGAACATGTAAAACACCATCAAGCGAAATGAGTAATGATGAGCAAAATGTGGTGCAGAATGCTGGAAATCAATCAAGTAATAGGACTGATAAAAAGTTGAACAAATATGCAGATGTTGGGTCTGTTGAGAGACAGGACAATGATGCTGATGCTGTTAATGGTAAAAAAATATGAAGAGGAGTTCCCTGCTCTATCTAAAGAAGCAAGGAGCAAATCTCAAAGCACAAAAAGGGAACAAGAATAGATTTGATGTATTGGGAAGTGTAGGCAACAATGACACACTGTATTCTAATGATAATCAAAAGTGCCAGGATGAGGGAGATTTATGCAGGAATAAGAATGGAAAGTCTATAAGTATGGAAGAGAATATAGTCAAAGAAAATGAGGAGGTTGATATATTCATTTTGTGGAAGAAGCAGGAGGAAATGATTGATATGTTTGTGAATAATAAGAGAAATCGCACAGATGAAGAATTAGAGACTTGGGCTCGATATATGTGTGAGTGGTACACAGAGAGGTGGGAAGCAAAATGGAAAAGTAAATGCCCCATTGTAGGAAGAAGCATATGGATTATTGATTGATTGAAGTTGTGAATATGGAGGTTTAGACAATGAGTTTTCATGATTGTATGAGTTTTTATGTTTTAGTGGGTGAATTTGAGAGTATGCTGCCATGGGTGGCCTGCTACTCTATGCATATGATACCTTATCAGTGTTCTGTCTGATAAGATATGAGTATATCAAAGTTAGTATCTTTGTTCTCTGGTATAAGATAGAATGTATGATGCGTTTAGTACAACTCGATGGGAAATGTCCATCTTAGTTGAGTAATTGTTGTTGAATATTAATATAATTTACCCTTTGCACCAAAAAAAAAACACAAACTTTGTGAACCTGATGTAGTTATGTACTCCGCAATGATTAAAGGGCTTTGCAAGGTTGGTAATAACGTTATTGCCATTCAATTGCTTAGGCTTATGGATGAAAAGGGTTGTAAACCTAATGTTGTTACATATAGCACCATCATTGATAGTCTTTGCAAGGACAGAATGATTGATTATGCTTTCAAGCTCTTCGAAGAAATGGTTTTCAAAAAAGGCATCCCACCAAATGTCATCACTTACAGCTCTTTGATTGATGGCCTTTGTAGTTTAGGTCGTTGGGAGGAAGCCTCTAAGATGCTTCAAGAAATGTCAGATGTTGGGATCTCTCCAAATGTGCAAACCTTTACCATACTAATTGATGCATTTTGTAAAGAAGGTAAAGTAGAAGAAGCTGAGAAGGTCATTGACATCATGACTAAAAAAGGTATTGTTCCGGACATAGTGACATACAATTCACTTATAGATGGTTATTGTTGCGTGGTGAAATGAGCAAAGCAAACACAATTTTTGATTCAATGGCGTTTAGAGGTCTTGTCCCAGATGTTATTTCATACAATAGTTTACTGAACGGTTATTGCAAGAGTTTGAAAATAGATGAGGCGATGGATCTCTTTAATGAAATAACTAGAAAAGGTTTGAAACACAGTGTAGTCACTTACAGTATCATGATACAAGGATTGTTTCAGGTTGGTCGATGTGGAGATGCACGCAAACTCTTTGATGAGATGCATGGAAAAGGTCAAATGCCGGATCAATTGACTTATGGAATTATTCTAGAGGGTCTTTGTAACAACCATCAGATAGAAGAGGCATTATCTTTGTTTCATTTAATGGGTGATAGCAAGCTAAATACAGATGTTGTATACACTATCCTGATTGATGGTGCTAGCAAATGTGGGAAGCTTGATATTCAAAGGCTCTTTTCCATGACCTAAGTGTCAAATTTATAAAACCTAGTGCTCACACATTTACAGTGATGATTTCTGGGTTTTGTGGGGAAGGTCATGTGATTGATGCAAAACAGTTGTTTCTTAAAATGGAAGAGAGTGGTTGTCCGCCAGATAAGGTTACTTACAATGTTCTTCTCCAAGGATATCTAAGGAATAAACACTTTGATGATGTAGATATGCTTTTACATGATATGGATGAGAGAGGTTACTTTCTTGATGTTTCAACAATGTCTTTGCTAATTGATTCAATAGCAGCTGGATCAGTGGACACAACTGTTTAAGTTGATTCGTAAGCTTGTGCCAAAAGAATTGATAGACTCTCTATGATTCTCTGCCTAGACAACACTATATGAGAGAAACTACTAAAGGTGATTGTGTATTCGATTTATTTAATGGGAGGAGAAAAGAAGATTGTACCCAGAAAATGTAGAAAGTAGTAACTGACTGTTAAATTTTGTCTGTGCTTTCAGGTGTTGGTCATCTCGCATTTTATATATGTTTTTAAGTCAAATGATGTACGAGTAATACTACTCCCTCTAGTCCCAAACAAGTGTCCACTTGATTCTTTTTTGGATCTTTTCATGCTAAACACCCACTAATGTGGGATGATTACAAGATACAACATAGTTAATCAAGACCAATTCCAACACTTAACTACTATAGAAGAAAACAGGTTTCTCTGATCTGGTAAATGTGCTAGTGTTTCTAAAGGTAGCTTTCTTTGGTTTAACAATATTTCTATAGTTAGTTGATTTGGGTCTGGTCTATTCATCAGCTATTACGTGATTTTGTTGCGTCGATGACAACTAATTGTTTACTCGACGATCCCACTTTCCATGTGTGAATTGTGGCATTTCTAAGTACTTAGTGGTCTGCTGGGAGCACCTAGGGCTACACGTTGAGAGAGTTGAGTTCGGGAAGGCTTAATGCACTTGATCAAACTTGACATCTTAACAATCC
>LBNU01022950.1:31917-49489 GCA_014162995.1 Artemisia annua
AGTATTAGTTTGTATATATTTATTATGATTGATTTCACATTTACTATGATTGATTTAGGATTAGACGTATATTATGATTGATTAGCTGTGATTTGTAATATGATTAGAGGGTGATTGCACTTGCCCATAATAGCTTATGCATCCTATCTATATGTATCAGTTTTCATTCGAAGGTAGAACATCAATAAAAATATACTTTACCTCATATTCTTTCAATATATAGTACTGGAACACATTTTGATAAATCCACCTGGTCATATATATGGCTGATGATTATTTTGTTGTTGATACCCTTCATCTCCATCTTCTAAATGGTGAGTTGATATGGCTAATGAGTCTAACTTGTTCGATGCAAATAATTGAAATTTCTATATATAACGTGAAGGCATGTTTCCTAGAAGTAGTTACTAGCTATTAGGCGTGTTTGGGATTGTGTTAAACAAAGCTTGTTTTAGCTAGACTCGAGATAGAACATTAATGAACTCGAGTCAATTGCGCTTTAAAAAGGGTTATATTTTTGGATTTTTAGTTATGAGTCTCAAACTTTGACCAATTATAACAATGATATGAGACCAAGTATTCATAAAACACTGTTAGGAGTCGCTGGGAATTAAGTATATCCAGCATTAGTCTTTTGGACTTTATTTTGTATACTTTAATTCCCTGTGAGTTATGAACTAAATCTATTGCAGTACCACTGGTGTACGTATGTGAAGACTTTCGTGTGGAGACGAATAAACAATATAAGAGATTTGTTCCTTGTGCTTGAATTTCATTATGTTAACATTTTCTGATTCTACTTCTCGATTGTTAACTGAATTTGTTTTCTTAACTTTGATGTCTTAATTAAACCTGCTTAATTTTTTTCTTTTAAATTTATCCTACTATATTTTCTTTCTTTCTCATGGAAAAATTATATGCTCAGATATCACCATTATGCGTCTTTGTATAAAATGCTTTGTTCCTTACAAGATCGTTGTTATTAGTTGATGTTCCAAGAGACACTAACACAACCAGTGCTTCTCAATTATTGTTTATCAAATACAATGAGATAAATCAAGTATGCAGTTTCATAAAAATTGCTAGTGCAGAACTCGAAATGGTTGTGCTACACATCTTATCAAACAGTTAGTAGGCATTGTATAGATCAGTTTAACCTGAAGCAAATTTATATATGAACCCCCAACGTAGCATATATGTCGTTTAACTCTCGTCCGTACAACACCCAAGCTAATGGATACCATTATTAACAAACTGTATTCTCAATTAAAGAGTAAAATGAGTATATACCTCTTCAGACATAAAAGTCAAATTTCACTTGAGCATTTTATCGAACACCTTACATCATTTAAATTTCCAAAAACCATTTTCAGAAATAGGTTTGATTCTAAATCCGTTTGATTTTCGGAATAAAACCGAATTGTGAACACCCTACCCTTGTGTTACAACATAGCTGATAGTAACAAATGAGTAAATCTTTCTTCAGGAACTATTTTTGTCATGTCTCATACTTTGCAGAGTTACCAAAGTTGATACAGTTGTAAATATTCAAAATCGGTGACTGTACGCCAAAACCGAAAGAAAATGCAATTTATCATTTTATTTAAAACGGTCAAAGCAATGATCTTCTTCACCCTGACCTTGGACTTGACCCATTACCATTTTGCAGAAATTGGATTTCTGTTTTAGCTATATCTCCCATGAATGATGAATGACTTTATATTTAATTAATTTATGCAAAAAAGGAATATTGATTGCCAAATAAAAACTTTAAATTGAAAATATATTTTGTATCATTAAATGAAAACAAACTAACTGATGGGTTTACATGTACTTGAATCTTGCAGATGCCCCCATCATCACTAAAAGAAGATAATCTATATGGGTCTAATCTCAATACCATGTATGATAAGCCCACTAAGATCCTTCTTAGCAGGATGCTCTAACTTAAGATGCATTGAAACTGTTTCGGGAGTACTCCTGGTTTGAAAATCCCATATTTTTACTTCCATCCAACCATCACTCCTCTTTTGTGGAAGAGCACTTAGTTTGTGTCTGTTTAGTGGGTTGTATAAGTTATCATCAAACTTTGGTCCAATGACTGGGGTGTTTGGAGGGCTTACTAAATAGCTATATGTATAATGAAGATAGGTACTACTAACATACTTATATCTCACTTCGAGAGGAGACACAAAAGTAGATTTGTGTAGTGGTAATTTGTAGACAAGGTAACTTGCATAGTGAATGAGAGTTTTATTTCATTCACAAGTTCAAATTTGGCGCCAGCAGTTATTACAAGGACTTCTCCAAATCTGCAGAAAGTTTTTAAGGCATCCAAGTAGCCGAAGCCAACTAATGTGTTAAGTTGTTTATTGTTTATTGTTTAACGGGTGGACATGCTAATATTTTCAATGAAATGAAAGGCTCTTTAAGGGCTTTCTCATTCACTATGGCTTAACTGAACAACATGCCAGCATCAAACAGTGATAAAATTAAACGTGATGGTCAACGGAAAATTTACATGCCATCAAATGCTTATGCATATCATTGGGATACAAAATTCAACCTTTAGGGCTCTTTTTTTCAAGGCTTTTCAAAATCGATTGCATATGTCTTGCTAGAAAAGTTATAAAAGAGATATATATGGAATAAAGCTATAATAATCAAGCATTCATGGAATTTTGCAGTGTAATAAAGAGTCTTTCTTAAGTATTACCCTTTTTGACCCATTTATGCAATATAATGGAGTCACACAACAGAGTTAAAAGGGAGAAAAATATTGCAGTGTAATAAAGTTTCTTTCTTATGTATTACCCGTTTTGACCCATTTAAGCAATATTATGGAGTCACACAATGGAGTTAAAAGGCAGAAGAATATTGCAATGTAATAAAGTGTCTTTGTTAAGTGTTACCCGTTTTGACCCATTTATGGAATATAATGGAGTCGCACAATGGAGTTAAAAGGCGGAAGTGTTTCGGAAGTTAAACACGAGAATTTGGACAGTTGGGGATGAAAGAACTTGTTGGAGGTGAGTGAAGTCTCATATTGTCCATAAATTAGGAACGGGTAATCCAATTCAATGTGCTTGTATGCAGCTATAATCAAAGATGTAATAGCTATTGTGTTACAAGCATCTCAGAACCTATAATAATCCTTTGTGAAAAGATGTAGTGGTATGGAAAAACTCAAAAGGTAAAGAAGTCCTGTTTGCCGATATTCGTTTATGGAAACCTATAACTCAGACTCCAAAAGTGCAGTGGTTTTCCTTGGTATGGTACTAGACATACAAATCTTCTATAAATGGGGATAAGTGCAGTAATAGTATGCCCATTATATTAATATTGTAGTGGTCTGAATGGGTTGCCTAATGATTGGAAATATATTATTCAGAATTTTGTTCCTAGAACATGTAAAACGACATAGGGAGCATCCTCATATTACTCGTACTTGCTGCTGCTGTATACAGTATACTTCATTTGGCAGGAAAAAGATTACAGAATTTTAGAGATGAAAAAATGAGTTGGGACGTGCTGTATGCAAGGATTAATGACACTATAAAGCTTAAGCTAATGAGTTTTAAGGTGAAGCCAACTGTGGCAGACCTCCATGTAGCAAAGTTGTGTAATGCGGGCATGAATATTCAGAAGTCTGATAGAGGAAACAAGGATTAATCTCTAGTGATGGTTTTCATTGTGAAGATACTTGTGTAGGATGGATTGCTTATTGTATATATTTCAATACTAGGCTATAAAAATATAGATCGCAAGTTCGCAACTTAAGGTAAATAAGAATTACCAAACTAGATTCTACATATTTTTGCCAATATTAATAGTAACTCAGTTGTGTGCAAGAGAAAAATTTATAAATAAATTAAATTTCTTCACAAAGGTGTCTGTATTCGTAGGTAGTGGCAAAGTGGTGCAGGCATATGAATTACATATAAACTATTACAGGAAAAATGGCTAGGAAAAATAGAGAAAGAACCTTTCATCGGAAGACTCGAAAGCTGAGTTCTTGTCATCTATTACCCAAGTCGCTTTTGAAGATAGCATTAAACATTTCTTCCCATGTTTATCAACAGAGAACCACTGTCAATCCATAAGGATATGCAAGTGTAAGGAATATTACACTTAAATTAGGTTCGAAATAAGGATATTAGTCTTATAATTCCTATAAAGTATACCTGTTGACCATTGTTGATCAGGAACCCTCTTCTGAAAATTGAGTAGAGCTCCTTCTTTGTTGTCCACCTTAGGCTATCTTTTGACAAATTGAGTATTTCTTCATAATCATTCGGAATCTTTTGTTCCCAAGTAGTGTCTGATTCTGAATCTGATATGGCTTGGATATTCTGCACCTTGTCATCCTTTGATACTTGATCTTCCACCTATTTTTACAAAGTAATTGGTTTTTAGTTTCAATTTTAGCTATAAAAATTTGTATTCATAACTATCATTTGTATTGATTCCTTTGTCTATTTATCCGTTTTAAGGAAATCTAAAATTCCATTCGCAGTTCATTTTCAACCTGTACGTCCGACTCAGAACAAAAAATGACCCATTTTGACCCAAACCAATTTCGAGCTATTACCAGACCCAGCCTTTTTGCCACTGTTAATTCAAATGATTATAGTAGCTGTTTACCTGTTTCGTAAGAAATAAAATGATAACTAAAATTGACTAAGATGATTAAACAAGTATTTGTCATACTATTTCCACGGGCTGAAACATTATGCCTTCTACTCCTTTTATATTGGTTCCAGAATTTTCAAAAATAATTTCAAGATCAACAATACTCCCATCGCTAGTGAATTGAAACAATTCAGCCATATACAACCAATCATCTTGTCTCCAATTTGCAAGGTACACAACAGAAGTTGTTGCCTCCCCTCTTAATCTGTACTTGAGGTCTACGTACACATGTTCACCAGTTGAGGAACTCTTGTATACAAGGTTGACGGTGTATGTGATTTTTAGGGACAGTAACTGAGCCTTCACATGTGTTTTGAATCCCTTATCGTTTGTTCGATAAAGGCCTATTGGAAATCTGCATGAAGAAGAAGAAGAAGCAAAGAATGATGCATCAATTTATATATACTTATGAAACAACAGGGACAAGTCTGAGTATGACAAGTCACCTTGAGTTAGAATAAGACTCATATCGAGGAGTGGAATCTTGATTTGGAATCAAACAGTCTTTCATGGATATCATGTGACAGTGTTGTCCTTTCTCATTAAGAGAAAACCACTGCATAATTAGTAAGTTGGGAATTAGTTCTGCTCAAATTATCTTTATAAATAGACATAGCCAATTGAATACCGTTTTGAATCCATTAAGGAGGACACCTTTGGAGAGAATCTGTTTAAGTTCATCAAGGGATGTGTAGAAGAGAGATTGTGAGGCAGCCTCGACTATGTGTTGGTACTCTTCAAACACTGGAAGTTGCACCTATATATATAATGACATATATCCAAGCAAGTAAGCCATACATTTGGCTTAATTAAGTNTTCTCATTAAGAGAAAACCACTGCATAATTAGTAAGTTGGGAATTAGTTCTGCTCAAATTATCTTTATAAATAGACATAGCCAATTGAATACCGTTTTGAATCCATTAAGGAGGACACCTTTGGAGAGAATCTGTTTAAGTTCATCAAGGGATGTGTAGAAGAGAGATTGTGAGGCAGCCTCGACTATGTGTTGGTACTCTTCAAACACTGGAAGTTGCACCTATATATATAATGACATATATCCAAGCAAGTAAGCCATACATTTGGCTTAATTAAGTGTCATTCATTTTTTCTTTACATCTCTTTTATAAATAACATAACCATTGACAATAAACTGCTTACTTTCTCTTCAGATGGTTGGAACTCGATGCCAGCGACTAGTAGATGGGAATAACGGTGTTCAAACTGAAATTGAAGGTCTGCAGTTGAGTGTTGGGTTGTAAACTGATACAATGGAACAATGAACCATCCATCTTCCCTCATATGGGTAGAAGGGTAAATTATGAAATGTTTTGTCTCTCCATCTACTTTGTATCTCAGGGGGTTATACCAATGGACATGATGTTCCCATTTATATCGGAATACAAGGTTGAGGGTGTATGAGATATGAGGTGTCAAGTATTCACCTCTCACACATGCTTTGAATCCATTCCAATTATACTTGAAACATAGGCCCCCTGGAAATCTGCATAAAGAAGAATAAATGCATAACTCAGTCCCTGTTCTAAACAAAAGGGATAGGAATAAGATAAGTCACCTTGAATTAACAATGCCATCAGCCGGGTGGACTAGAAGATCGTCTCCCCAGGAGGATAGGGGCTGGGGATTGCAGGATTGAATGTAAATCCTTTCAATGTGTTCCCCCTTTTCATTTACAGACAGCCACTGCACGTACAATTAAAAATAAAGTTCACAATTAGGGTTTACAATATGAGGCTGGACACAATAAGGTGGGTCGCGACCCACTTTTTTTCCTGCCACGTCAGCTTTCTCTCTCCAGCGACCTGCAGGCGATTCAGTGCCACAATAAGGGCGACCAAGTTCAATTTTTTTTTTTAAACATTTTTAACACAAACTCAAATTTCATTAATAATATATAAAAAAAATTACAAAACTAAATTAAAAAAAAAAAAAAAAAAAAAAAAAAAAAAAAAAAAANTGGTGGTGGTGGTGGATCAACAGCTTGCACATTTTCTTCAAAACTCCAACGTATCTTGTTGGATTTTTCGTTCTGGATCTTCTGCACACAACCCCATAATGTTTCAACAACATCATGGTCTTTGCGAAATGTATCGTACAGAAACTGGTCGATCACAAATTTCCGGTCATCGGAAATGTCTTGGCACTCTGTGTACCGTGTTCTCAACCGTTGTTTGCGTAACTTTGCGAGCTCAAACCTTTTTATCAATTCGACAATTGCATCTTGTCGTTCCTTGTCGTCAACCTCCACTTGTTTTTGGACATACTTTTGAACTTCTTCGACAGTGTGGGGAAGTTTGCAAGCCATTTTTTTGCGTTTGATTTGTTGTTTCAATTGTTGTGTTGAATTGTGTTTAAAAGTGTGTGTTTGGAGTGTGTTTATGTTTTGTATTTATAGGGAGTTTTTTTTTTTTTTTTTCACCCAACGGTTAGTTTTTTTTTTAGTACAAACGGATAGTTTTTTCAAAGTAAAGGATCAAACTTCAAAAAAAAAGAGAAAAATTTCGGTCGAGAGGAGGACCGAAATTTTTCTTTTGTTACCTTATCTCGGTCGCGACCTTCCCTCCCCAATAAGGCCGACCGAATTTTTTTGGATGACCGATTCGGTCGACAATGCTATTGCGTCCAGCGTGAGAATCAGGGCGGTCAGGCATTTTAGATTTGGGTCAAGGGGATTGGGCCCAAGTCTGGTGGGTAAGTCTTTGATAACAATGTTTCAATTTTTATTTATTTATTTATTTATTTATTATTTTTATTTATTTATTTTTTTTTGTGTGTGTTTTAAGTTTCTTATAGATTTTGAGTAAACTAAATTATTTACTATTTTTTCCTCCAAAGATGAACACACTTGAGATGTTATTTTATAATTATTTTTTTTAAAAAGAAAAAAAAAAGTACATGAAATTGGATTAAATTTGATGACTCAATTTTGACACATTTGAGATGTCATTTTCAACAAACCGAGTCGTACTGGTTTTATAAGTTAAAAAACACATATGTACTTTGAGTATATATATCTTTTTGACATATATATAACAATTTGCATAAGATTAATGGAAGTAGTTCCGAATATAAATATGGATGTAGTGATTTGGAGAGCATATACTATTTGCATTTTGGTTTGTAGATAAATATGGACATAGATCATGGGTTTAAACATGAAAACTTCTGCTATCCCTTAGTTTTACATACTTGTAAAATTAAAGTAGAGTCTCACATAATTAGGGAGGGCATATCAACGTACGGGACTTAAAAACTAACCGTGTGCATAATTTATGAGATACGGACTATTGATATGTGCAAAGAAATTTCAAGCATAATGAAAATAAATGAAAGAAGCGCAATATTCAAAGTAGACACAATTTTTAAAAAATATCACATTTACTACGGAGTATAATACAAAACAATTCATATTTACACGCCTTCCCTTTGATAGGTACACCGTATGGATGTATTAATGTAATTCTTTTAATAGTTAGTACGACCATTAGTTTAGAACATCCAACTTAGGGTCCGTTTAGTTTGTAGGTAATTTTAGGATTATGATTTGTATTTGGATCTGGATTTAATATAAAAGAGAGAAAAATATTTATTATTTTATATTTTAAAATGTGATTTATAAATTATATATGAAGTATATATACATAAGGTGAGAAGGAAGAGAAATAGAGAAAAAATGAGGTGGGGTCCAATTTTATTATAAAAGCTAACACACCATCCATTTTAGCTCAAATCCTAGACGGCTAAAATTAAGGTGGGGTCCATTTCTAACCCAAACTCACGCAAACCCCACAAACCAAACAAGCCCTAAATGCATAAATTATAAACGTCCCCCCAAACCAAACAAGCCCTAAATGCATAAATTATAAACGTCCCCCCAATAAATTGTAACGGATAACACTATTGAATGTTACAAAACAGGGCATGTTATTCAATTTCTGAAAAGCTTTAACAGATAATGGGTCGAATGACTTATTTTTATTAACTTGAAACTCATGAAAACTGCTACCATCCATCAGTAGCACATAATATAACTCAATAAAAGCTATTGTAGGGTTACCTACACAATATTTATTTTGTATTAATCATATAAAGTTCAATAAAATAATTAAGCTAACAGTTTATGAATCTAAATTTACCATTTCTAAAAAAATAATAATAATAATAATAATAATAATAATAATAATAATAATAATAATAATAATAATAATAATAATAATAATAATAATAATAATAATAATAATAAAACAAAAACTTCAAGCAGAGTAGTTAATTACCGTTTTGCCCCCATTAAGGATGACTCCTTTGGAGAGAAGGACTTTGAGTTCCTCTACGGATCTGTAGATCAGAGGAGGTACCGCAGCCTTAACTATCTCTTGATACTCCTTTGGTATGAGATCAACAGGCTCCTGAAATTTGAGTGCTATCTCTAGTTTTTCCACAACATCACACATCTTTGGTCGCTTTTCACGTGATTCCTGCAAACATTGAAAGGCGATCTCTGAAAACACTTCCAAAGAACTCTGATCCAATGCAAGCACACGATCATCTTTAAACACAATCTCATCTAACTTGTTCTCTTCGTATCTTTGTTTCCAGATATGCACTATATTCCCACTATGAGCGTTGCTATAATCAAAACATAGTCTTCCGCATAAAACTTCAAAAAGGACAACACCGAAAGAGTATACGTCAGACTCTTTCGTTAGAAAGCCCATTCGCAGATACATTGGATCAATGTAACCAAGTGTACCCACAGTTGTGGTGATAAAAAAACGTATACATATTAGAGGGTCCTACTTTTGCCAGTCCCATGTCAGAGACTTTAGCTTTCCAGTTCTCGTCCAATAAAATGTTTGAACTTTTTATATCTCTGTGAAGAACTCTATGATTACCTTTATCCTCATGAGGGTAACATAGTCCCTTTGCAGCATCATGGCATATCCTGATACGTTGACTCCATGTGAGAGTAGTGGAACTCAAATGGCGATCAAGGCTACCATTAGAAGCGTGCTCATACACCAAAATCATCTCACCACCCTCGTCGCAATATCCATGGAGAGAGATGAGATTTTCGTGGGTGTAACGGGAAAGCATCATGACCTCCTTCCAGAACTCAGGGTAACCTTGCCCGTGTTTACGATCCAAATGCTTAAAAGCTGCCTTAGTTTTCCCCCTTGGTTGAGATACTTCTCCTTCATATACATATCCGAAACCACCCTTTCCGATAATTTTGGTGTCATTAAAGTTGTCAGTGGCTGATTTGACCTCCTCCAGCTTGACTACAAGATGTTCAAACTCCTTCATGATGGAATCCATTATACGTTGATGAAAGAATTATTTAATGAGAAAAGTCAGATACAGTGTTTTAAGCAATTGCAAGTGCGGAACTCAACTAATAACTGAGATGTTAATATAGCAAAGACGAAGAGATGCTTATTGGCCATTTTTTAATTAGGGTGATTCGAATGTCTTTTTAGTTGACTAGGCCTTTCTTGGATATTATGTGAAAGATAACCTTATAAAAGGCTTATTGTCTGGTTCCCAAAATGTAAACATATGCATTCATACCTGTGAAAAGTGAAAACCTTATTTTGATCATAATTTGATGTTTACACGTTTGACCCTGTCCATGACGCTTTCTTGTGATCATACTTGTTTGGTGTATATAACTTGTTAGATTTGATACCTGTGTGAAAAATTGATCTTTTAATTGCTAGTTGCTTTTCAAGTTTCAACTTATAAATAGTTAGGACTCAAAGAATGTTTGTGTTTTCTTATCGCATTAATTTTAGTTATATCACAGTGTTTATAGAGTATTTGGAGATCATATAGGGGATATCAGAGTATATGATAATGTTTTTAATTTACTAGTTATAATACCCGCGCACGCGCGGGTTTTCTTAAAAAAATTTTAAATGATATATTTTTATTTATTAAAAAACAAATAATTTAATTTTTATTTTGTTTGATTTATGATTTTTAATTGTAGTTTTTTATGATTAAAGATAATCATTTAAATCTTATCTATATTTTTTGTATTTATCTTCTACTTGTATAGTATATCAACAAAACGAATCTAAAAATTATAAATTAAATAATAATTAACATATTACCTAATAAGGAAATATTTTTTTTTTTCAAAATGACAAAGTACCCACTAGGGGTTTTGTTTTATTATATAAGAGATTTAACCCTCTTAAACTAGACTCTATAATCACTACTTGCATATGGAAAATGTTTAATATTAGCAGGTATCATGTTAGGTGATATGTCCTGATTATGTAATTAATGATAAAATGTTTCTGATAATCATAAAATAAAATATTCTGATCGAAGCTTTCAGTGACTAAACCATTTCAAATTACATGTTGACACACAACGCAAATATTTAACCTTCATTTTATATGACAGCATTGATCGTAACTTTTAACATTTGCGTTAACTTGAACCAGTTACTTTTATTTTATTAATCGGTGACAAAGGTGGCCACTTTAATTGATATCACGAGTAATTGCATATGCAGAAGTGCAGAACTTGAACGGAGATGCTAATTAATCTAAGGAAGCTAGGATCAGATGCCCAAAGTTAACCCACAATGTGTATGCGTGTGAGTAAGACTAAATGCCCCTTGGATCAGCAATGTTTACAACCAGCTCTTACTGAATAAACAAATAGTGATCAATTGTTACGATGGCGCTTTCGTCAATATTGGACATTAATCAATGGCCAGTATTGTAATGGATAAATATAGACTTTTTCTAAGGGGTGGTAATTAACACAAGTACATGAGAATTCACTTATTGGTAATCTTTTACAAACAGTGTACCGTGGTTTAAATACAACATCATAACAATTATAACTAATAAAACAACATTGAAATGAATCAGATTACAGTTTTGAACATGTCAAAGACCCAGATAAAAAAGAGATGAGAAAGATGGTGACTTGATATGAATAAAGTGAGGCGTATGAAAGAAACTTATATTAATGAAACACACACATTACACACACAAGCACACACCTCAAATGAGAGTTTGAGGTGTATTTATAGTACAAGATATGATGCCCTAAAGGCTTTGATGGGCTTGGGCTTGGACTTGGTTTTATACTTAAGTCTTAACTTATAACATATTAGCTTAACTAGTCCAAGGCCCAATGACTAATTCTACCTACACGACACACTATATTACATATGAGACCGACCATCACTTTTTCTATAAAATTTAAATGCTAACAATCTCCCCCTAAGGGATGGTCGTTCGAATGATACTCCATGTGATTTGGTCTTTGTCATCTTTGTAGTTGAACTTTGTGTGTCGTTGTAGAATAGTCTTTAGTCTTTGTTCCTTCATGCTTTGTGATCTTTGATACATGACTTTTCTTTGTTCTTTGTTCTTTGTTCTGGTTGATTCATCTGCCTTTCGTCACAGCTTCGTCTTTGTAGGTTAATCGCCTTTCCAACATGCTCATACATCTTTAGTCTTTGCCATAGATATATTTGTTGTCGCGGTTCTTTCACTTTGATCTTTGTCACTTAACTTTGTAGATTCTTCTTTTTGGCGTAGAATCTTTCTTTGACTGTTTCTTTCCTTTGATCTTAGTGGGAACTTTCCTTTGACTTTGAGATGTATGTATGAGCATGTGGAAGCTAGTGTGGTGGTTGAACCTGCATAAAACAGTTAGCAATAAAGCATCCGGTACTTATAGGTTAGGAATTAGAGATCGTCAACATCATAGTGTGAAGACTCCTTCTAATCCTTACCATGGCCGTTCCTAATCGGATACCCCTGAAAGGGCTTACACAGACATACAAAAGTACACCCACGATTAGGTGAGTCGCTGGAGATCACCCCACGACTGTAGACTGTTTGAAACCACCGCAAACACTAAGCGTAACCCATAAAGAATTACCGAAGTGACCTGCTGTCAGGGCTGTTAGATGTTGACCCTGGCAGGAGTTTTCGTTCAATCATTGAGAAATACATAAGTAAATTCTCTCATAAACATTCTGGCAGATTGCTAAGACCTGCGTAGGACTCTAAAGTTTACATCTGGCGTCCATTGATGTAGAACAACCAGTGTAATAATATCGTGTGTTCCTATGAGATCTTTTGATGAATCTCTTGGCTCTAGACTCAATAAGTGCACATTTAGTCGTCGGAGGAATGGAGCAGAGTACCTCCTTTTCAATATCAATACACTCGGAATGAGTGGTCAATAGATTATGCAGGGTTCTCCGTGAGAATGAAACAAATATCTTTTGAGAGATACCCGAGTGGCTAGAAGGTTTAAGTGCAGTGCGTCACTGGGTCCATGACGTCTTGTCTTCAATACCGATGTCACCTTAGTAACAATCAGTAGCAAATGAATTGAACCCGGTGTCTGACCTATGGTTGAACATATGGAGGGTTCATTTCTTTTCACCCTTTCTTATTTCATTTCTTTTTAATTCTTCAACCCCTTCTTTCCCTTTCATTCTTTAGTCCTTCTTTTAATCATACCTAAGGACTTCTAATTCTATCTATTGGAATTGTCCTTGGGTAGATCCCTTCGGTTCTGGCGGATCATAGGACGGTTTTTCCTAACCTTAGTCACCTTATAACACCATGACTATCCTATTGTTGCCATAAACCTTTTGCTTGAAAATCTCTCAAAGTGTTTATGATAATAAAACACATTTTTGTTAACACATTGAGTGTTTTGCACTTTTGAAATACTCCCCCTTCACATGTGCTCATGAGCTGTTAGGATAAATTTGCACATGTTGGGTAGAGTTGGCATTTTTGAATTGATCCACTCTTAATAGACATATACCTGAGGGACACGTTTACGTTGCTTAGTTAAAGGGATCCATTATCAACTTTTAGGTGACAACTAGCCCTAATAACTAACTTGATGTTGTTAACATTCCTAAAAAGGAAGTTAGACCCGTCATGGTAAACATCTAATTAAGAGTTTCTCGAATCGGTACATTTCTACTTGGATAAATCCTTTCGAATACTAACATTTTGTTTCGTCAATTCGAGAGTCAATTCTGAGTCTAGTACAAGACCTTTAAGTCTTAACTGACGAGCTCGAGATTCTTCCACAACATTTAAACATTTTTGATCACATTTTAATCACGTCTTCTCCCCCTCAAAAATAGCATATCATGATATTTTTGCTATCAATTGATAAAATACAAAGCATTTGGAGAGATAGACGGACTTTTTCGCATGAAGTTTGGAACATTTTCTTTTTCTTTTTATATTTATACTCCCCCTTAAATAAAGCATATTGTTTAAACATAGAGTTTAAAATCAATTTTAAGGGTTTTAGAGGGAGTTTTTTCTTTGAGATACGAGTTATGTACAGAAATGTACACAAGTCATTTTGAAACGAGTTTTTGCTTGAAATCTTTTCGTTTGTTTATACTCGAACTTTTTGAAGAAGATTTCGGTAATGAACGTTCGAGTTCTGATCTGAAATAATCAGAAGTCATCAATCGGGTCCGGGTTTCGTACTGAAGTATACGAAAGCCATTGTGAAGAAAAATTTGAGAAACGACATATTTTAGAAAACATTTTAAATGAACTCCCGCTCAAGCATATGTACATATCCGTGTCATTTTTGTATAACATTTCTAGAAACGTACATAATATCGATTATACGAGAGACATGTCGTGAGAAGAAAATTTTTGGAATTTTTTGGTTTTATATTGTTTTTGTCTTTTTGAAAATTTTCTATTNTATTACCCGTCCAGGACAAGTCTTTTCGATTACTGACATTTTGTTTCGTCAATTCTTGGGTCAATTCTGAGTCTAGTATAAGACTTTTATGTCTTTACTTACGAGCTCGAGATTCTTTCACAACTTTTGAACATTTTTGATCACATTTAATCACGTCTTCTCCCCCTCAAAAATAGCATATCGTGATATTTTTGCTATCAATTGATTAAATACAAAGCATTTGGAGAGATAGACGGACTTTTTCGCATGAAATTTGGAACATTTTCTTTTTCTTTTTATACTCCCCCTTAAAGAAAGCATATTGTTTAAACATAAAGTTTAAAATCAATTATAAGAGTTTTAGAAGGAGTTTTTTCTTTGAAATACGAGTTATGTACTGAAATGTACACAAGTCATTTTGTGAAAACGAGTTTTTGCTAGAAATCTTTTCGTTTGTTTATACTCGAACTTTTTGAAAAGAATTTCGGTTTTGAACGTTCGAGTCCTGATCTGAAATAATCAGAAGTCATCATTCGGGTCCGGGTTTCGTACTGAATTATACGAAAGCCATTGTTTAAGAAAAATTAGAGAAACGACATGTTTTTAGAAAACATTTTAAATGAACTCCCGCTCAAGCATATGTACATATCCGTGCTATTTTTGAATAACATTTCTAGAAACGTACATAATATCGATTATACGAGAGACATGTCGTGAGAAGAATTGATGTGAGTATAATGGAGTACATTTTCTCGGATCGATGTCCCGACGAAGGCGTGAATGGAATTTTGATTCCGTTGTGTGATTCGTGAAATGAATGGGATTAAAAGAATTGATTTTTGGATTTTACACTACAATTATAAAATAACAATCTAAATATCAACTAATAAAACTAAACGTACAAGTACATAAAGCACAAACGATAAAACGTAAACGCGAATTAAAAAATAAACGTCTACGTAACAAAATAAAACGCGAATTTTAATCTACACTAAACCTACGGGCTCAAATTTAGTTTTTAAAACTTAAAAATGATAAAAGAAAATTTTAGGAAAAAGAAAAATATTTTTTTTGACTTTTTATTTATTTTCTATGAATTAAAATCTATTTAGTATTTTTATTTAATAAAAGAAAATAAAACTAATTATAAAATGAAAAATTAATTCTACAAAATTATTTTCTAAAAAATATTTACAAACTGAAAATGAAATTTAAAAATAAAATCAGAAACTATTTTTGTATTTTTGAGATTTAAATTGAAATTAAAAATGATTTTTAAATTCTAAAAACTATTTAAAAATAAAAAGAAATAGTAAAACAATGAGAAAAATTATGAAATTTTTACAGAAAATCTAAAATAATATTCTAAAACTACTGTAGAAAAATCTTTTTGAAAAATAAGCCAGAAGTGCTTATTGGCTTATAAACTGCTTTTTGCAAGTGCTTATTAATAAGCACTTGCCAAAACTTTGTTAAGAATTTGTACAGAAAATGAAATATACTTAGAAAGGATCAAACAAACTGAAAACAGACCTAATTACACAGTGTAAAACTTAAATGCAATCAATAAGCAGTTAAGCAACAAGCTACACAATAAGCACTATAGCACTAAATTCAACAATAAGCTCTGAAACAATTGAACAAGCTTGGAAATTCTCAAAACAGCTGAATATCATCAATTAAACACTAAAAAGTAGCAGCTGATCAAATTTGACAGATTCAAAAACCTAATCAGACATTAATGCTTACTCAGCCTACTTTAAGCTCTAATTTAGCAGTTCTAATAAGCTACAATCTATAAAATCATGGGGGCAAAAACTCCACTACATGGCTGAGAACCAATAAATCCTAAAAGCCCTATGAATAAACAACAATTGCTACTCTAATTGATCAATGTTCAGCAAAGAAAACTCATTCTATGTCTGCAGTTCAACAGCAAATTCTGACTTTTGCATTCCACATCACAGTTGACCTTTTCCCATTTTAATGGCCTAATACTATTGCTATGTGTTCATTGAACATGTTTAAGCACAGAAATTTCATTCACAAACATATAACGCAACGATTCTCAAAATCACAGATTTGACTTTTAACCAAAACTCTAACAGAAATGACTCTAAGGCTAATGTGACTTTTTAAGAGTAAACCTACTGATTTTATGTGATTATAAGCCTACACTAACCTCATGAAGACTAATGGTGCAGAAAAATCAAAATACTAACGACTCCTACACCTAACTATTAACTTATCCAAACACCACTGACTTGACAGATTACACTACATAATTCGAGTTCTTATCTAACAATCTACTAACTGATAATCTAACTAACTCAGATATACTTGCTTAGGATCAAATGAACAGATAAGTCAGATTACTAACCACTAGAACATCATAATTGCAGATTCAACAGTGACTAAACTACATTATGCAGATTCAACAGTGACTAAACTACATTATGCAGATTCACAAAACTATCTAGCAAGTCACTCAATAACAGAAACTAATCTCATATATGATCCAATCAAACAGTAAAATCAGTAAATCAACATGAATCAAAGACTAAGCTAATGTGCGAATTGAACTTGAAAAATTGACAAGAGACTTACAAACTTGGATACTCTAACTGTCATAGGATTTGATCACAACCAACCCAAAAACTATCTCTAATAGGCTTAGTTCACCTTCTCAGTACCCTCATACACCAGAATCTTACACCAATTTCCCTCCATTCACCCATTGACTTTCATTGACCATGTGACTAGAACTAGTATGTGCTGATTTAGATCACCAAATTCTAACAAAAGTTAATGAGAAGCTCAAACAAGCCTCTGAAATCAACTATAAGAGTTTGTAAAACAGATTGAATTACTTGAATTATTTGAAAACTTTGAATGACAAGATTTATATAACGAAACTAATACTGAATTTCATTTAAATCTGAAAGGATTACAATAGAAAGGAGATTACATGAATTTTAAAACTACAATTATCCTAACCTAATTTCTACAGCATAACAGTACCCTAAACTACACCTAAGCTAACCAAACCAATTGTGAGGAGTGAGCTCTCCTTTTATAGGGTCTTGAGATGAGTCTTCAGAAACGTCCAGAAGGAGAATGATCCTTAGAATATACCAAAAAGATCCCTTGTGA
>LBNU01022951.1:2926-28055 GCA_014162995.1 Artemisia annua
CAAAACAGCAGATAGTTGAACCAGTGGCGCATCAAGCGACTCAAAACCACCGAAGCAGATAGTTGAATCAGTGGCGAATCAAGCGACTCAAGCTAGATGCACCTGACAGAAGACAAGTCAAATGTCAAGAAATAGATGCACCCGTCAACAATATATATAACCACATACTTTTTAGAGAGGAAGGTTTTCTAGCATCTAATCAAGAACTTTCTGTATGCTCATCTAGTTCTGTTAGTTGGTGAGCTTTGACATGTTCTAGTTCTGCTCTCATCCTGGCATGTGGTTCATTTGTCTGATATGCAGCAAGCTTCACATTTTCCAAGGCTCTTATATCCAGATTGATGCAGATTAGATCCAATGGGAGAAAAACTTGTAAGTTTAAACTGCAAATTTTATTATTATGTTCATTTTTTTTGGATTAAAAGTCTTCATTGATGTTTGTTTGATTACTGCCTGCTCATGTTTGTGTTAATACTGCTTAGCATGGATTTGGGTGCTGCTCATGAACTTCAACAGAAAACTGCCAAATATTTACTGCCCTTGCTAGTACAACAGTTACTGGCTAGTGATAGTGGTTACTGCCCTCAGAGATTAAGGACCCCCGAAGTGCCTAGTAGTTGCTTATGCGGGGAAAAGATTATAGATACTTAGGAAACTATTGTAAGCGACAAGGATCACTTGGGTGTATGAAAGGATGTCCAATTTTTATATTTGGTTCACTTATATACATTTCCAATTTTTATTGTATTTGAATTGTTTTCATATATATTTGAATTGTTTGATATATATTGATTTTTTTAAATGTTGGCTAAAAGATGGCATTAACACTTTTGGTCACTGTTTGCTTAATTCGTTGTGTGACTAAATGTTACAAAAGGCCACACAAAGATAAAATTAACGTGGCCATTGGATGATCAATAGTCACACAAAATACACATTTGTTCACTTTAAAGAGCATATGGTCACACTTATTAACGCTTTTGGCCACTGTTTGTTAAATTGTATGTGACTAAATATCCAAAACAAACATGGTTTTTGTGACTAAATATTACAAAAGGCCACACAAAGATAAAATTAACGTGGCCATTGGATGATCAATAGTCACACAAAATACACATTTGTTCACTTTAAAGAGCATATGGTCACACTTATTAACGCTTTTGGCCACTGTTTGTTAAATTGTAAGTGACTAAATATCCAAAACAAACATGATTTGTGTGACTAAATATTACAAAAGGCCACACAAACATAAAATTCATGTGGCAATTGGATGATCAATAGTCACACAAAATACACATTTGTTCACTTTAAAGAGCATATGGTCACACTTATTANCGCTATGGCGCGCTATTTAGAACCCTGCCTAGCATGTATGTCATGTAATTACCTGTATGCATCAGAATTCAATAAAGAGAGAAGAAAATGCATACTCATATATCATCATGTATTGACAAATAATTAACTTTATCATGTTAATAATACTAGAAAAATATTCGTGTGACTATAAGGTATTTACGGTCACGGATAATGACTAATCCAACAAAACTTGTGCCTAATTTGTCACACATATTCGGGGTTTTGGTCACTCTTTTTCGATTGAAAAGGCCACGAACTCAACAACGTCACCATATGCCACCTACGGTGGCGGGACTTTTGGTGACACACGACGAAAAAAACGTGTGTGACTATATGCATATCGTCACGCATTTTGGGCGTGACTGATAGAACTTTTTGTACCAGTGACAAATAGCGCCATTTTTTTTTAAACTTAGCATGCTCCTTTTGAGCAACATCATCATCCCAAATTTTTCTTTTTAAACTTAGCATGCTCCTTTAAGATGACAATGAATGAGATTTTGAGTATTAAATTCGCAGATCTGCAGCTCAACAGACAGATTTTTTAAAGTGTATAGAGACCAAGGACGGAGTCAGGGGGTTCCTGCAGGTGCCTGAGACCTTATGGATTTTTTCGATGTAGTGTTAACTTTTGAAAAAGACATCAGTTTTTCCTAAATGTATCTTAAATGCACCCGGTCCATCGAAATGTGTTTCTATATTACGGTTCAAAAAATTTTGTGCACCCGGTCATAACCGGTCTTGGTTCCGTCCCTGCTTCCATACACATAAAAACATACACGCTAAAAATTATTGAAACCACAAATGCCCCCAAATACGTGATGGTATGCCGCAAGTTTCTAATAATATATTTATGTATGATATGGTCAAAAGTCCATAACAACATACGTGAAACGCCCATTACTAAGTTTTTTTNTTTTTTTTTTTAAACGTACAGCCGTATGCTTCCAGGCATATATGGATTTATGGTCCTGTAATAAAATACACTGTTATAGCATACAGCCGTATGCTCCCAGGCATATGGCTTTATGCTCCTATACCAGAATGCATTGTTATAGCATACGGCCATATGCTCCTAAGCATATGGCTTTATGCTACTGCTGTTACAAAAAGGACCCATTATATACTTGCATATTTTTCCGGAAAATCCATTCTCGCAAGCTTAAACTTACAAACCTTAACATACCCATAATATAACATAAAGAACAACTGTACATAAGACATGTCATTTGTTTAGACTCGTACCAAAGCCAAATGGGGTCAAAACGGGTAGAATAGGCATTATGTCAAACACCCTTTTACTTTCAAATATAACATGTACTAATCTTTAAACTACATATATTTGCGTTTATATACATCATGACTCGAAAGTATTGTTCCTAGGGCGTTTCTTGGTATGAGAGAGGGTTTAGAGAATAGCTCGATTACCCCAAGAGCTCCACCGATAGCTAAACCGCAACCTTATGCCTTAAACTTGATCTCACCTATAAGAAAAACATAAATGAAGCAACGTAAGCATAAAGCTTAGTGAAATAACATATATAAAACTGAAAATAAACATATCAATGATACTAGATGTTGCTTCATGAGAACTTTCCCCCACATAGCTATCTTGGTGTTTAACACCGCTAATTTCTCATGGGAATATACTCTTGCATTGTAACATGCACTTGGGGGCTAGATGCTTCATCATAACGCCAGAAAGCTCATGCTTGCCATGAGTATACTAGTTGTCCACTTGGGACATCGTGAAACCCGTATTTGGTTCAACATAGCATCATATGTGCTCTAGTCATCCACTTAGGACGTCAAGTCCCGTTTTTGAGACTTTTCATATCTGATTGTGCTTTTTCATAACTGACGAGCCATATAAACATACTAATCATCCACTTAGGATGTATGAGTTCCGTTTTTGGAACTTCTGCTATTGTGAGGCTCGATTCTCCACTAAGGAGATCTAAGTTCCAACTTTGTCTGGAACAACTGTATGTGATCACATAATAGCACATATCGTCCACTTAAGACGTGTAATCCCATCTTGGGTCATAATGCATATAATTATGCAAGTTACCCATTAACGATATCTAGTTCCAACTTTTTCTGGAACTCATGTATGACTCTTGTAGTCATGTCGTCCACTTAGGACGCTAAGACAAGTAATAACACAATACTTTGACCAAAATCATTTTACTAAGACAACATGGGTCATTACGGGCTATTTTGACCCGTTCACTTTAATTTATATATACACTTATACCGTTAAATTCATTAAACTCGTAATAAGCAATATAAATTCATAGCATGAACATAACATATAAACATATGATAAAACTTATATATAAGTATCATGAAATATGCGAAACTTCCAACGAGCTACTAAAACCCCGTTAAATGAGCAATGATTCATCACTTATGCTAAAAACGTGTTACTAAGACCACACGGGTCGTTATGGGCTGTTTTGACCCGTCTAAGTTATTTTATTTATAATCTCATATCGTGAACATAAGTGTAATACATAAGCATACAACAAAACATGAACATAAATACCATAACACATATAATATAGCTAACGGGCTCTTTTACTCCAGTTTCTAATCTTATATATGTTACTCACCTCGATATAGCTTGAAACATATAGCGAGCTCCCGTAAACGTCCCCGGCTAACCTTTATAACCTAGGAACATGTAAATAACATGAAACTTACTTAATAAAAGACTTAGCTTGTCATAAACAAGCATTAACATAAACTAGGCCATAAGGGGGGTGTTTGGTTCCACGGCTTATTTAACGCATAAGCATACTTTTTGAAAATTAACACCACAAACTGGTGTTATGACATCATAACAAGATACCCATCATTAATCTTAACTCATACACATGATTAACATGTGTTCTTAGTGATTTTAGAAAATCATAACTTAACATAACCTTTCAAATTTCTACAAAACCCCACTTATGACATCATAATATCATTCTTAAGCATATTCTAATAGTGGGTAACCTTTATAAATGAATCATGAAGCATAACTAAGAATTTTATCTCGAATTGGATTGTAGAAACCCTAGTTTATGCGTTTCTAAGCTTCCATATAGCAATTCCTTGAGTTAAACTTGATAAAAATCAACATAGAATTAAAACCCTAGAAATTGTTCCTTGATTGTGTGTGTCGACGTGGGACAGAGAACAGAGGAACAAGATAAGAATTAAAATGAGTTTCCTGGAGTTGAAGAAACCTTATAAGGGCATGCTTGGTTTGTAAAGGGGAATAGCAATGGGAAAGACAAAAGGAATATAAAGGTAATCAAATTCATTACCCCTAAGTTAGTAGGTAATGACTCATTACCCAAAAGTGAGTAACGGGTGATTGCATTATATAGTACCAAGCATTGTTATTCATTATGTTTCTCATTCCTTATGGCTCATACCCTTTAACCAAGAGTTATAACATAAGTTTCATCAATTGACAAAACTGGTCCCTGGTAGTAGAACTATTCCATAGATGATCCTATTTGCTTTAAACTTATTTCATGGGAGGTCCCTATTAACTAAGAAGAGTTTATAATAATAATAAAGCTAAGTGAGAAGCTTTTAAATTATTAATAATCCATTATCGTAAAAATTGGGGGTGTTACAATACGATTGAAACATATGTTTGATACTATGTCCCAAATGTCGACAATACTCATGAAATACATGTGAGCAACGACTTGGTGGCTCTTTTCGAGATAGTAAAAATACAAAAGCCAAATAAATTGTTTATCTTATTTTATTTTATTATTTTTTTTGAACGGCAATATANCATCCAAAGAAAACATGATTAGAAGATTCCACGTTGCCATTACACGAAGGACAAGAAATCGTCGGAATGTCCATACCACGAGATGACGAGAAGAAAGGTTCAACCTATGAGGAAGCCGGTCCAAGGTCATTCTCCATAAAAAATATTAACTTTTCTAGGAAGAGTTTTGTCCCATGCAGTTGAAGGAGCCAACGAGGGAAGGATCTTGGAATCAATAATACGCCGTAAGTCACCCACTGTAAACTTACCATCCGAAACTAACGTCCACACACAAGAATCTTCAACAACGTTAGTATCCACAAGACTGATCTCTATAAGCATGTCACGCAAATAAGCCAAATTACGAGCGCCAAGATTGGTCCTCGACCAGTTCCAACTCCATTGCCCATTTATAATATGATCAATAATGAGGCAATCTTTATTTTGTTCCAAACGATAGAGTCTGTTATACCTGATATTAAGAGGAGAGTCGCCTATCCAGGTATCCTTCCAAAAACGGATGCGAGTGCCACAACCTACTTTGAACCGAAACGAATTGATGTTCCCAAATACTGATATGTTGCAGTTTCTTCAACAACATTCAGTGAGGATACGTGTTTATCGGATTATGTTTTGTGAGAATATATAAATGGCTCATTTTAAGAAGTTGTTTTTTGTCATTGGTAATTAAACTTGATACTAAAATATGAACTGTGTTAATTCTTTTGGCTAAATCGTTTAATTGACTCATAATAATCCTTTCAAAACGCAAAGAATTTACTTACTACTCATTATAATAAACAATTGCAAATATTGAGAAACATATCACGTCAATATGTGTTCGGTTTGGTCGAGTTTGTATTCAGTTCGGTTTTCAATAAAAAATTCTCAACCAGAATAACCCGAGAAACCCAAAAGCTAAACCTACGAACACCCTTATGGGTTCATAACCGATTAATGTCTCGAAAGGGCCACATTTAAAAGGATACCACAAACAGTCACGTATTACAGCACCAACATTTAAGAGCATAATTGCACGAAACAAAAGTATCAGTTGACTCTACGACTCAAAGGATAATGTTTCCTTTACCCAAGCACAAACAGAGGTTAATAGTCTTGCAAAAATAAAAAATAACAATTGTGTCAGTATCCAATCTTTTGCTATGGATGCTATTTGGTTAATGTCAGAAGTTAATTTACAAGCCTGCCTTTAATGATCCAAGCTTGATTGGTATGTACGAGTATCAGGTCCTGTGCAAACAGAGCGGTAGTTTACTCTGAAAACGAAATGCTGAGGACAGTTATGCTGCTCATACCAAGCACACTCCCTGGTTTGTTCCTGTGCTGCTGCTCATACCAATTTACGAGTTAGATTACGATCTGGACTTCTCCAAAGTCCAAACCCGTGAACTCAAACAATGTACTTGACATAGGATGCAACTTGTACTAATAAAAATATGTAATCTAAATAATCATAAGAGTCGCTGCTGTTAGGATAAAGCCCAGAACCAATGACAACTTTCATATAGACCATGTTATACATCTGGCAGATGGAAAGGAGATGGGGAAATGTAGCTAGATGGTATGGTGCATAAAAAAGGTAAATGGAGTTGGATAAAGTTCAGTTTCTCAAGTGAAGGACATATCTGTATGTTGTTTTGTTAGACAGTATGTTTTTTCAGAGATGTAGCTTTATCAGAGTTGTATTCTATCTGTTATCGGATATAGTGGGTAGTGTGTCTATCTGTTATGGGTATGCCCATTTCAGTTTTGATATTCTTATGTCTTTGTGCAGAAATGGTTGGGAAGTTAATATAAAAATTTACCTTTGCACCAAAAAAAAATGTTATACATCTGGCACAACAAAAACTGATTTTGTGATGAAAGAGAAAATACAAAGGATACCTCACCGATGATATTTTTGCCATGTGATATCGGTTTCATACTTGTCAATAGCTCTAAAAGTACAACTCCAAGTCTATAAAAGTCACTCTTGTCTCTCAGCTTATGGGTCAATAAGTATTCGGGTTCAAGGTAACCCTGCAAGATATGACGTCAAGCAAGCTAAACAGGTAAGCGAGATTTTTTATTTAGCAAATATTTGAGTCTTTATATAAAGCCCGTCTTGACTCCCTACCAGAATTTACCCATTTTGACCCATTACCAAACCCGCCCATTTTGCCACCTCTTCTAGCTAGCTTCCGTCCTGAGTCGAGGAAAGCAACAAGGTCGGTCCATACAGCAAGGTTCCTCAGCTAGAAAGTAAGATGGAAAACAACTTTCGGGTGTTCCTCTAACATCAGTGGATACATAGTTAGGACTGACTCCATAGTCATCCAAAAGTGGTGCAAGCCTTAAAAGTTCAAAATCAGCAACTTTGGCAGTGAGTTTGGAATCAATTAGAATGTTGCTTGTTTAATATCACGGTGGAATACAGGTGGGTTGGCTTCGGTGTGAAGATAAAGAATGCCTTTGGCTAAACCCAAAGCTACACGTAACCTCATTTGGAAGATTAAGGACTCTCCAGATTTGGCTGTAAATGTAACACATAGTCACTTTCAAAACGCACAGCAACACACCTGTAGAATGCAACGAATCAAGTCTCAAAAGTTTCATACCTTTAGCCAATCACGTAATGTTCCTTGAGAAATAAACTCATAAACTGACATTGCACAAGTCCGAAGAACACTTATATTACCCAGCCAAAAGACTACTTGTTCTTGTACCTCTAATACATAAATAAATCATAAGAGTAAAATAAATAGCAATAAACCGAAATAAATAGCAAGCGTTGTTGATTTAAGACTCAGGCAACTTCCCTCTTTATTAGTTGTATCATTTGACTTTTTGAAAAGTTAAACCTGTGACAAAATTCACAACCTTTCTACAATTTTCTACATTGTTTAGACCTGTAATTCCTATTTAAGGTACTACTTTATATGCTTCTTCACTATAAAAGTCAAAGCACGGACATTTGTACAAACAAACGAACCATTTCTTGTACTTGGACTTTTGAAGTCAACGGACTTTTTTTACTTCAAAAACTGATGACAATTTTCTCAAGAAATTTAACACCAATCTATATTTACCTCTTCTGTCTGCTTCAGTGTTTGAATAAATCAAAAAAATATACCAGAACACTTAATAATTTCTGGAAAATGTAAAGTCCGAAAAGTAGTCACTTGACCTCAGAAAGCCAAATGTTTACCAATAAACATAATGTGAACCTCTTCATTATAAGTTATGTTGTTGCACAAGTCCGAAGTTTATATCAAAAGACAGAAACTGCGAGAAGAAGCCGTGCTGAACTCAAATTTCGTTCAACACAAGTGGCATGAAACGTCTAAAAACCGAGGGTTGACGAAAACATACATGGGTTTTGACCACAGTATCCACTTATTACAGAAAAAAGAAAAAAAAAAAATTATCACAGTATGCACTAATATTACTTTAAAAAGAGCCAAAAAAATAATACTATTTCTATTATTTCGTTACTGAAAAACTACAAAAGACAAACATTTTCATGTGTATACACTGAACTCCTAGATCCGCCCCTGATGGGACCAACATTTTTGTGTAATTATGCACCTACTCACTATACATACACACCCTCGTATATTTTTTAAACATAATAATTGAGATGTATAGGCTGACTCTTCTGACCAGCGAGCATCATATTCGATTTTTTGCTTTATGAAAAAAAGAAAATAGAACGGATAGAGTGGCTGGAGTATAAAGTGTAGTAGAGTATCTATTCTTGTTTTTGGGTGATGCATTTGCAACATTGTTCAAGAGTCGATGCATTTCAGGCTGCATATTTATAAATTTAATTGAATAAATATTAACAAATTTTGCAGTTTGTGTTTTATGTTCAAAAACGAAGAACCCCTAGTGAGAAACCCGAACCGACAAACACCCTACCTGTCCATAACTGATTGATGTCTCAAAAGGATAGAAAAAACAGTCAGTCACAGTGTATTAAGCCTCGTAGTAATCCAACGGTCATGGGAAGAGTGCGGGAAAATTTTTGCTGAACCAAAATTGTTAGAACATCAGTTAGAATCATTTATGTTTTCCAAGAGTAGATTGAGATGAATCAAAGAAGCTCTTGAACCTACCATCACTATGTTGTGAGCCTACTGGTAAGAAGTCTAATGCAGGTGCAATAAGAGCTTGATTGCATTGCAGCCTCCCTAGTGGTACTGAACTTATGTAAGCATTGTTAGTAATAGCTCTGTTTCTACTTTTTGATATGTTTTTACACTTTTTTTTCCCCGGAAAATGTAAAATATATTAAGCACCAAATAATAAGTCAAATTATAGCATACCATGGACATTTCCCATGGCCACATAACATGACAATACAGACTTCCATACTAAAAACACCTCTAAATACACCAGTACCAGCAGCGTATGAGATTAAATGTGATATGTCTATGGGCCACAATCAATAGGAAAGAGTCAAAGGATCCATACCAGTAAATGACCATATCCTCAGACAAACAAAACTCAACCAATCTAGGATTCTACAAACTCAATCACTAGAACCAGGAAACTATCCTTATAGAGCTACTATCAAAACCGCATAAACCAAAATTCCCAAAGAAAGTTACCTAATCTTTCAAAGTACACAATCAGAAAGGAGAAGATGATCAAACGGTGCAGAGTTCAACACCAAGATACATAGCCATCTGTCATTAACTAAACCAAAAATCAAAACACCCCGCGAGTGTGTGGTAACAGAGCAAAAGCTCATTAATCAGACATAAAATCTCAGAAACATTGCTAGCTTCTCTCAAAACTCATTCAAGATCAAGAAATAGCAAACTCAACCACTTAGGTACAAGAATCAACATACACCAAATGAATGTTACCTAATTTTTCAATTCTCAAACATCACCTAAACGCTACTAATGCCTTCCCTACTCTAATCCTGATCGAGTCAAAGTAAATGAATAATCATTTCTTGTTCATACAAAAGCATTTACATATTCAGAAGATGCATATTCAAAGATTGATAAACTTGTGTTTGTATTTATAGATTATCCAAAGTAACCGCCAAGCATGATGAAATGAGAATGTAAAAAAGTAAAGAACGCTAACAAGATTTCAACAAGTAATGAACATCTAAAAAGGCTTGTCATAATTAATTACACAAGCAATAAGGCATCTATCAATGGAATAATAAAAATCACGTTAAACTTTATAGTAATACCGATTTCACTACTAACCTTGCTACAAATAACATATCTGAAAAAAATGTAGCATATGCTACATCTACAATCGCATAAGATTCCATAAATGACATTATGTAACAACATCAAATCAGTGATAAAAAACTAAAATAGATGAAAGTGGTTTTTCCGCACCTTAACTACAAAATAGTCCCCTCCCTCCTTAGGTAACATATCACTTTGTTAATCCACACCTTGAAAGGTGGCCTTTATCTTTATAATCAATTATTGTTAGAATATATATGTAAATCCGAGTGATCAAGGAGAAGTAGCGATTCCTCGTAAGAGCCCATGAAGAAGGAGCCCCTAACTCCAGAAATCCCAAGATTCTTGATTTGTTGTGAGCAGGGATCGTAAACATCAACCGTGGTAAACCTTCCATCCTCCTTTTGAGTTTCAAATATAGTTTCACAATTCTTCTTAAACCCCAATATTTTATCTACTGGTGCGCGAATTGTGAATAGCTTTCTAAAAGACGAATGTATCAAGCCATCCCCCTTTAAAGAACCTTGTCCTCAAGGTTCAGCAAATTGTGGAAATCTGCTAACAAATTCATTTTTGACCTTTATACTTATACTGCATGGTCAATTTCTCAAAATTCCACATAATGTTACCCAATGTAGACAACCATTGTACACCCAAGACCATATCACAACTTCTCAAAGGCAATACCATAACATCAGTGGTATAAGGAATACCTTGCAATGTCCATGTCAGAGTGCACATATATTTGCTCACCATTTGATTACCATTAGCAACAGACTTCCAATGGAACAGTAACCCTCAACTTGCACCCCAACTTCTTAGCAGTGCTCATGGATAAGAAATTGTGAGTACTTCCCGTATCCATAAGAATGTGCAAAACATTTTTTCCCAAATAACCTTTAACTCTCATGGTTTTGTAAGAATTTACCCCACACAAGGCATGTAATGAAATTTGTGGTGTCTCTTCCTGTATCTGAGTACTAGGATCATGTGGTTCCATGGATGCATCAACAAATTCTTCTATTTCCTCATATGCATGAAATGAGGTAAGTGAATCCTCATCCACAGGGTTACACACCACTACTAAAGCATACATTTGGCCACTACATTTGTGACCAGGGGTGTACCTTTGGTCACAATAGAAGCACTAATTTTTGGCCCTTTTCTCCTCTAACTCCTTTTGAGTCAATTGTCTCCTATTAGGATATGTAGTGCCTGTTTTTGGAGGTGCAGGTAAAGCCAATAGAGGTGGTTTGGTTGCCAATGGTGATTGTGCTCTAGGAGTAGCAGTGTTGGCTTGAAACCTAGATCCACTATAGGGTGAGTAGTTTGGCCTAGTTTTGATAATTGCTACTGAGGCCTCTTGCATTTTGGCCAAACTAGTAACATCTTTCATAGTGACAGGCTTAAACCGACTAATGTCTCGAAAGGGTCACAATTAAAAGAATAGTACAGTCAAATTGTACAATCTTTATAGCAACTCGGGTACCCTCCATTTAAGAGCATAACGCAAGAAACAAAAGCATCGGTCGACTCTATGCGTCAAAGGATCGTGCTTCCTTTGCCCAGGCACAAACAGGGTTCAAGTCTTGCAAAAATCAAATGTCAGCCTGCTATGGATGCTATTAAACTCTGTGGCATCGGTTATTGTCAGACGTTAATTCACAAGCCTGCCTTTAATGATCAAAACTTGGTTGGGCTGTGTAGCTACCGGGTCATATGCACATTGACAACGGTATTTTACTATAAAAATGAAATGCTGGGGAGATTACGATCTGGACTTCTCTATAGTCCAAACCCGTTAACTTAACTTAAAAACAATGTACTTGACACAGGATGCAAGTATGCAACTTGTACTTATAAAAATATGTAATCTAAATAATCTTAGTCGCAACTGTTAGGAGAAACCAATTTCATATAGACCATGTTATACTGAACAACAAAAACTAATTTTGTTAAGCAAAGATTCCAAGCAACAACAATATCCATTCCAAAATCACATAAATTTCTATGAGAACGAAATGTTAGATAATAACAGACACAAAAGCACACTAAGCCTTGATCGAGAGATACCAACTATTGTTGGACTGAGACAAAATTGTTGAACTTCAGTTAGAATCATTAATGTTTTCCAAGAGACTTGAGCATACAAGAAGTTAGTTGAGAAGAATCAAATAAGCTCTAGAACCTACAATCAGTATTTAGTATTGTAACCTACTGGTAAGAAGCGTAATACAAGAAGTCGGTTGAGAAGAATCCAATCAACTGATCTGGCCTTTGGATCCGGAGGGTATAACTATAAGATTGTAGATTTTGTCTAGCAACATGGTTATCAACAAATTTCTTAAAGAAAACACACATGACTTTCTCCAAACACCGCCTAACCACTATTAATGCCTTCACTCCGCTAATCCCGATTCAAAGTACATATATATCATTTCTTGTACAATCATAGTCATCTACACATTCAAATGTCGAAAATTCAAAGATTGATAAACTTGTGTTTGTATTTAGTGTTTACAGATTACACAAAGTAACCGCCAGGCATAAAGAGAGAAGAATGTAACGAAGCAAAGAACGCTAACAAGATTTCAACAAGTAATGAACATCTAAAAGTCTTGCCATCATTAATTACACAAGCAATAAGGCATCTACTATATAAAGGACACTCCCCATTCTAAAAAAAACCATCAAAGATAAGGAGCAGAAGTAAAACTATCCATGGGATAATAAAAAATCACATTAAACTTCACAGTAATATCGATTTCACTAACCTTGCTACAAGTCACATATTTGAAAAATATGTAGCACATACTGCATCTACAATCGCATAAGATTCCATAAATGACATTACTTAACAGCATTAAATTAAATCAGTGATAAAAAGCTAAAATAGAAGGTGGTTTTTCAACACCTTAACTACAAAATAAGCCCCTCCCTCCTTAGGTAACATATCACTTTCTTAATCCAAACCATATATGAAAGGTGGCCTTCATCCTTTTGATCAGTTATTGTTAGAATATATATGTAAATCCGAGTGATCAAGTAGAAGTAGCGATTCCTTGTAAGAGCCCATGAAGAAGGAGCTCTGTACTCCAGAAATCCCAAGATTCTTGATTTGTTGAGAGCAGGGGTCGTAAACATCAAGAGTTGTAAACTTTTCGTCCTCCTTTTTTTGAGTTTCAAATATAGTTTCACCATTCTTCTTAAACCCCAGTATTTTACTTACAATTACCGGAATTGTGAATATCTTTTTAAAAGACGAGTCTTTCTCCATCATCGATACGCAACAATGAAATGCTCCCTCATCCACAATGTATCTGTATCCATACACAACAAGAGACCCCCTTAGCTTAGAAACTGAGACAGAAAAGAACACTCCCTTTGTTAAGCTATCTGGTAGGTCTACCACTTTAAACTCCTTAGTAATCAAATCAAATGACACTAGACATTTTGCATTATCAGAAGTCATATCAGTCGTAGCACCCCAATAAATAAACCTGTCTATAACAACTTGAGTTGAACAATCAAGTCTAACTGGTTGACGAGGCAAATTACCAGTTGGAATCACATTCCAAACACCCGAACTCAATGTAAAAACTTCAGCACGCCAAGGCATGTTATCTGGTAAAATCTTCACAATGGTAGGATCTCTAGTGACAGGACAAACCCCGAAACCAATTTGAGTTCTACCATTACGGACAACAACAATACCAACTGATTTTTGGATAGAAGGGTTCCATATAACAACCATCCAATTCTTATAACGTTTATGAAAACCATACAAACACAGTAATCCATGACACGCACCAACAACAAATGAAAGACCAGATTTTTTAAGCAAAGGAGACACAGCGAATGGAGCAAGAAGCTCTTGTTGTGTTACCTTAAAAGTTTCGTTATCATCTTCTACTAAACGAATGTACTTTGCAGCCGATCTAAAATCGGATTTGTAGCTTAGAATACGGCTATGCGGCTGTGTGTGGCGGGCACCGTAATCTTTGATAAACTGAGGGCTGTCAATGAAAGACTTCCAAGGTTTCGAAACGGACACTGAATCAATGACTTGAGATTAGAAACTTTTTTGATGATTTCCATTTGGATTTCAAAGGGTATGTTGTCTGTGTTATGGATAAATATGGAATGGATGTCTAGGATATTGATTAGAGGTATTTGAGTTATATTAGGAGATTATTTATCTTCTAGAATGTTCTTTCTTGTATTATAAATATACCTCCTTTGAGAGATTAATAAAACAATTATATATTCTCTTTATCTTCTTGTTCTTGTTTATTGTTATTTACTTTATTGTTTCACAACACGTTATCAGCACGCTCTTAAGTTGTTTTTATTTTATAGGAGACATTGACAAGGAAGAAGGAAACTGAATACGGTTCAATTTGGATTGTGACGTACTGATCTATAGAGGTAAGTTTTCTATTCATGATGATAATTTAAATTGCACTATGATTGCATGGTTTTATACGCTGAGGTAAGTACTTTGCATACTTTGCATACTATATCAATGTGTTGAAGAACAAAATTTATACGAACCAATAGGATAACCGAATATCAGCATCTAATTAATATTTTAGTGAGTTTTTGTTTGTTGATCTAATATTAGTATCACACTTAAGTTGGGTTTTTATTTTTATTTTTATATATGTAATAAAACATCATGTATATCATGACACCCTAAAGCCAACTCGTTGTTATGTCACACACGCTCTCTTGAAGCTGCTATCGAGTTCACCATAAACAATTTCTTTTTGTTTTTGTTTTGTAGTTGATTATTTTAAACTTGCATATATAGATTTGTTCAAATTTTTATAAAGGTATTAACGTAACTTTAAACAGTGTACTAGACATTGCTTAAGTAAATTTGTTAGTTAATTCTGAATTTTTGGTGACANTTTTTTCAATTGATCACAATCATGTGTTAATTTATTATATATATACACTATCAACCAATTAAATCTGTGCCATGACCATACATGAGGGGGCATGACCACATGTGTTGTTAATAGTTGGCCACATAAAGGAAAAGGAATATGTTTGGTGGACCTAATAAAGGGGCCTAATGGTGGACCTAAGGCTTTAAATACTTGTACAGTACTGTACAAGTATTTAAAGCCTTAGGTCCACCATTAGGCCCCTTTATTAGGTCCACCAAACATATTCCTTTTCCTTTATGTGGCCAACTATTAACAACACATGTGGTCATGCCCCCTCATGTATGGTCATGGCACAGATTTAATTGGTTGATAGTGTATATATATAATAAATTAACACATGATTGTGATCAATTGAAAAAAATTATTATTTGAAAGAGCATCATCTTATCTTAACTATATAAAAATAGGGTTGAGCACCGGTTCAAAACCGAACCGAATCGAAACCAAAAACCATTAGCGTATAGAACCGAAATCGAACCAATTAGTTCGGTTCGGTTTTGTGTCAGTTCGGTTCGATTTTGTGTCAGCTCGGTTCGGTTTATATGGTTTATGTGTGTTTTTCTTGATTCCGTTAGTATATAAAACCAAAACCGAACCGAATATGATCTGATCGGTTCTGTTCGATTCAGTTCGGCTTGGTTTTCCGGTTCGGTTCGGTTTTCGGTCCAATATGCTCAGCTCTATATACAAATAAGATGTTAGAGTGGTAAAAAGCTCGTAACCATCATTATAAAAATTTAAGAGAGACCAAACCAAGAAAAACTATCATCCACTATTAGCAGTTTTATATTATTTACAATTTTGTTTAAAATTGCTTCCTTAAAAGTTTGCCAAAACTTAGATTAGATCCTACAATCTGGTATATAAACTTTTTTAAAGATTGTACCAGTCCCCATAGTCATTTCCCTTCAAAGGTTATAAAGATGAGGAAATTTAATTTAAAATCATTTAATACAAATCCAACCCTTAGATAAAAGTACTAAAGTATCTAAACTGAGTAAAAATGTAAATTAGAACACATCATTGTCAAAGATAAATGTTGCTAGTTTTTAAGACCAAAGCCTAAATACCGTCTGAGTCATAAAGACCGAGTTGGTGAAAGAAATAAAAGAAAACAAGCACACGCCTGCAATAATTAACACAAGCAAATATAAACAGAATATATGACAAAAGAATAACACAAATTAAATCATGTTAGCTTATTATGATATTCTTACCAAAATCAAAGGCGCACTGTGCTACAACATAAACTCACTCTTCTCCCAGCTCGATCTCATAGGGAAAAAAATAAGTTCAAAATAACACTCAACATATGCAATTATGGCCTTATACAAAAAGTTAGTACAGATGTAGGATATTATCATGCAAAAAGATACTTCATCACGTCAATATAAGTTAACGAAAGGCATCAAGATAAAGTTTTGGATAATCTCCCGCAAGGATATTCATCATCTTCATGGATTTGGAATTCAAGGTCAAGTTTTCTCTTCAAATGGTTTCTGTCAGCACTGCATAGAAAACGGGAAAAGTTATAAATGATAATTAATATACGTGCATATTAACAAAAAGGGATTTACGTGTGAAGCTATTCATTAAAAAAATCTATATAGAGGACGGATTAACCCTGGCATATTCACACAGATAAGGCATATGAATAGGGTAGACAAGCGAATTTCTAGAAGCTCAGATAGAAACAAGCAGGCACGTAAAAGTGGTTATAAAGCGTCATTTACGTCAACTAGCATGCCAACATTAATACAACCAACATATCTATAAGAAAATCACTCGCTCAATCTACATATCATCATTCATCAATAGCAATATTGGATTAAACCTTGAATATAAAGAGATATAACACTGAAAGATGAAAACAAGTATTAGCAGCATCAATTAACAACTATTAAGGTTTACGTGATTTGATGCATGATCGACAATGTTAAATGTATATTTAGCATTATTGTAGGTCTTCGGTTGATGCTTAGATTAGGGATAGATTTTTTGTTCGCTTCCATAGATTTTTTGTAGGTCTCCATTCCAAATAATACCTTGCATTCCTGGTAGAAAATTTGAATTGGGCTACCAACGATAAATGTTCACAGTAACAACTAAGATAATAAGAAACTATATTAATGTCGTTCCAAATGATATCCTGCATTTCCTGCTAGACAGTAAGTATACAAAAACTTGTTGGGAATCTCATAAACTTGCTATGAATGTATAAAAAATTAAAAACTATATATATATATATATATATATATATATATTATATATATAGGGTGAGGTTCTTTTCAGAACCAAATAAATTGCGAGAACTGCGAGAACCAGCATCAACCAATCAGATTTTTTTGGATATTAAAATTTATTATATAATTCAAAAGGGTATAATGGTAAAAATACTTTTTTATTTTTTTGTGATTTTTTTTTACAAAAAACGTTTTTTTAGTTCCCTAAATTCTAGGGTTTTTTTTTTTTTTTTTTTTACCTGTTTAAAACAACATTATATGCACATGTGTTTTGCATCATGTGACAATTGTATTTTTTCATTTATGTATACATGTTTTGTGTTTGCACATGTATCTTTTAAAAAATATTACATAAATATGTATACAAACAACAAAACTTTGCTAATAGAGTTATGCAATTTATACTAACAACAAAACTTTATTAAAAATATTACATGAATATGTTTTAGTACAAATATATGAAGCGTGCACATGTGCATAATACAATGTCTTTAACAATAGGTTCATCTTTTAGGCGTGCGCATGTATTCCTCGCTCGATTCAAGAATTCATGAAATCTACACATGTGGTTTTAATCCTTGTGCACATGTGTTTTTAATCCTTATACACATGTGTTTTTACTGTCTCGCTCATCTTAACAAACGTGGAACATAAACATTATCCAACAAATTATCTTCATGCATCTATATGTGCATCCACTTGTTTGTCTTCAATGCTATTATCATCTTCATTAACCTGAAACAAGCACACACAAATATAACTAAACCACACACCGACTGTATATTATACTTAGAAACACATATGCACATTTCACTAATTTTAAATTAACCTTAAAACACATATGCACACGCTTTTCATTGATTTTTTACCGGCCATAAACACGTAGGCACCATTTCATTAATATTATATTAATGTTGAAACACTTATGCACACACTTCTATGGATTTCATATCAAGCAAAAAAAAACATATATCTTTTCTTGATTTATAAGAACAATAAAACACATATGCACACCATTTTTATTGATATTTTTATATAAACATTTATGCACCATTCCTTAAAACATGTATGCACTATGCTTTAAAATTATTTTATCCTGATTTTTGGCCCACAATACACCAAATAAACTAGAACTTCGTGTGCACATTTATAGTAAATTATGAAAACTTTATGCAAACTCTTGTTTAACAAACTGATGTCACAATATCATAACGAACAAACATATAATAAAACTTCATTTTTATATCACAACAAATCAAATAAGAAGTTCAGTGACAATTCATAACTAAAAAGTTCATAATAAGTTTAAGACAAACGATACAAACCCACAAACTTATCTTTAGCTACTCACTTGACACTTAACAGGTTATAGTCAACTTTTAAAAAATGGTTCACATTATAATATTCATGAACCATGTGCACTAACAGCTTTCTATAGACTAAACAAATAAAAAGGCATGCCACACATAAGCATTTCTTTTCTATCTCTAATTAATTAGTAGGCCCCTGTCATTTTTTTCTGAGAAACTAACGATTTGATCATTTTTTTATTTTATTTTTTTTTAATTAGCAAGAAACTAAACGATTTAAAAAACATATGTGTAGCTATAATCTTGAAAACATAATCTAATATAATTTTAAGATAAAAATACCTATATGTGGACCAATTAATGGAGACGAAAAGACGCGGCATGGTAACAACAGACTAGATCTGAACATGAGGCGGTAGCAACTTTTGTCCATCACTTATATTGGACCAACATCCTCCATTCATTTTTCAATTCGATCCAGATCTTGGTGTTGTTGTTTTTTTTTTCGATCCACAACAAACCAAGAATCAAAAGTGAAAGCAACCCTTTACACACGGATCTGAATGAAAACTTCAAAAATAAATTATAATAAACAATCTATCCTCATCTTTTTATATTTTGCTTTTCGTGATTTTCGTCGAATCCACAAGAACAAGAAAGAGGCGGCTAGGGTTTTATTTGGGTGGAAGAGAAAAATGAAAACTGAAAATAAAATGCAGATTAAAGTGGGACAGTTTTTTATATCAGTTGCCAAAATACTTGAATGTTAAAATGTCAATTTTACCCTCCACTTTCAAATAAAAGCAGAAAATTAACATATTTATTTACAAAAATGCCATGTGCAATCTCAACCATTGATGATATAATCTAAAGGCTAAGATCGGTTCTCGCAGTTCTCGCAATTTATTTGGTTCTGAAAAGAACCTCACACTATATATATATATATATATATATATATATATATATATATATATATATATATATATATATATATATATATATATATATATATATATATATANCCGGCAAGACCCATGGTTGGTGGTTGTTGCGGTGTGATGGTGATCGAGGTGGCCAGCGGGATGTGGTGGGGTTGATGAAGGGAGTTTTTTAGTTGTGGTTTTCTTATTACACGATGAAGATGAAGGCTTTTTTGGTTTACATGAATGATTTAGACATTTAGTGGACCTGGGTTTATATGAAGATAAAGCTAAGTATAAAGCTAAGCCACATATTATTTATATTATTTATCCTAGGCATGATCCTAAATAAAATGGAAAAGGGGGTGAATAAAGAGTGAAAAAACGGGAATAGGGATATATAACCGTTCTTGATGACCTGGCATGTGGGTCCAAATATGTTCCCGGTAAATTACCTAACTTTAACGGTTTTATAAAGTTTTGTTACTTAACTTAATATTTTTGAAAGTTCGTTACATAACACAGGAAATTTTTCTAAGTTCATTACCTATATGTGTAAATAACCCAAGATTTTAACATTCAAAGTTGAAGGAAGAGAAACTATACACATGATTAATGTATTTTAATAAGAAAGAGAATATTAACTTGTAAATACCCATCATACCCTTAAATTGGTTCAATGAGATTAATGGCCAAGATTATTTCTCACTCTTCTCAATCTATCCGGATTCTATATATATATATATATATATATATATATATATATATATATATATATATATATATATATATATATATAGGGGGCCTTTATTTTCAGAACTCTGTTAAGTGCGAGAACTGCGAGAACTCCTTTAGACCAATGAGATTTTTGTAAATATTAAAGATTTTATTTAATTCAAAAGGGTATTATAGTAAATGACACTTTTTTATTTTATTTTTTTTAACAAAATCCCGTTTTTTAAAATTGGCTTAATTTTCGGAACTTTTTTTTTTTTAGTTTTTTTTTCCAGCATACATTTTTCAAAAAGTTATGTGCATACGTGTTTTCACTTTTGAATAAATTTATGTATTTCTAATGTACAATTATTCAAACTTCAAATGTCATTTTCTTAAAAAAGTAAATGCATATATGTTTATAGCGTAAATTCTTTAAACTTCAAACACTAAAACCATAAGATAAAAGCTATACATGTTATCTTTAGATTTATGACAAAACAAGAACATACATATTATACACAAATTTGATATAAAATGAAATACAATTTAAACACAAATGTACCATGTTTAATATAAGCACATGTGCGCGTCTTTTAAAAATATATGTGCACATCTTCCAAAAACATATGTGCACGCCTTCAAAGAACATACATATACACGCCTTTTAAAAACATATGTGCACAAAACATATGTGTTTGAAGTTTCTCATCAGATTCTTTTGAACATGTGTGCACGTCTTCAAGAACATACATGCACGCCTTCCAAGAACATATATGTACTTCCAGTTTCTCATCACGTTCGTTAAAACATAATGTGCACGCCTTCAAAGAACATATTGTCGCGCCTAGAAAAAATAATAGTCAACATTAAATACTTTTAAAATAAAACTCAAGATAACATAACACACATGCACAAGTTTAAACTAGCAAATACAAATAACCACGAGACCAATTTTTTTTATGTATGCAAAACATATACAATCCAAACACAAAACATATATGTTTTATAATCCAAACATAAAACACATATGTTTTATAAGCAAACATATATGTATCTAATTCAAACAGTGTATGATATATTGTGTTTGAAAAAACTACTAATAAGCCTCTTTTCCTAATAAATATAAGCTATTTGAATAAGTTATCCAAATACCCTTTAAGTCATATTTCGGCATTTCGCACATGCCTTCAACATTATACGTAACAACATATGCATGAACACCATAATAAAAGTTACCCATCAAGAAAACTAAAGGGAACTTTGACTCTTAAACTTTGCCAAAATTTAAGTGGCTGTTGAAGTTGAAAATAAGTCATTACTTGCACCAAACATCACATCCAAATACGAAATAACAATCATCAAACAAGTAAAGCCATTGGTTTTGATTACCAAAATAAAAACCAACTAAACCAATGAACCCATAACGTCAATTCGTACAAACCTTGATTCTCATATAAATAATAATAAAAAATAAAACTTTATTTATATACCGTCACAAGATCATCATGAGTTAATGAATTAATGAATAATATCTCATTCTCAATTTTTACTTATGCTTCTGACTTCAACCAAAATTAATTTTTGATACTTCAATTTATACAACTAACATAATTCAATACCCCTACAAAAGATAGATTTGAAACATCTTTATCTAAAAAAAAACATACACCTACTGTTGAAAACGCACAATACAAACCTTATAATATGTGACAAGATTCTTCCATTTGGCTTTACACTGCTGAAAAAAAACGCAGCCGCCACATCATAGCCGCCACTGGAAAAATTCAACGACAAAACACAACCGCCACAACTGGAAAAAACAGTGGTTCACGGAATCACAGTGTAGGTTTCACAGATCTGATGTTTAGGGGCATCGATATCATAGATAAGATGAGGGGAGGGTGTTGATTGGGCGGTTTTCATCATTGCACGATTTGATCTTCTGATGATGGAGGCAATTGATTCGTTGTGGGAGGCAGAGGAGCGGCTAGGTTTACATGAGGGGGAGGGAGCGTGTGTGAGAGAAAAAGATGAGAATGTGATTTTTTTTTCCATTTAACATGCATTAATTTAGAATCTGATATGTTGAATGAAAAGTTCCAATACTACCCTTCCACCATTTATTAGAAGTTACGTGATTTTTGAAAATATTACACTTGTGCCACCATCATTTATAACCGTTTGATCAAAAAATGGATGGCTTGGATTGAGTTAGATTGAGTTCTCGCAGTTCTCGCACTTAACAGGGTTCTGAAAATAAAGTTACACTATACACTAAAAAGTTACACTATATATATATATATATATATATATATATATATATATATATATATATATATATATATATATATATATATATATATATATATATATATATATATATATATATATATATATATATATATATATATATATATATATATATATATATATAGGCAAATGATCACGTGCGGATATCATTTTTTAGTGCGGACGTACGGACAGATCTGGGTCACCTATTCCAGATCTGATATTGACTTTCTGTGAAAAAGTCAAAATCTAACGCTAACTTCATGGTATCAATTGACCATTCAAACGATTTTTTTAAATTTTTTTTCCTTTTAAGGGATCCTTATTATTGTTGTCTTCTTTATTTTTTTTATTTTTTCAGATTTTTCTGAGCATTTTTTTGTTTTTGGTTATGAGTCCTACCATGATATTAAAGATATTANATATATATATATATATATATATATATATATATATATATATATATATATATATATATATATATATATATATATATATATATATATATATATAGGCAAATGATCACGTGCGGATATCATTTTTTAGTGCGGACGTACGGACAGATCTGGGTCACCTATTCCAGATCTGATATTGACTTTCTGTGAAAAAGTCAAAATCTAACGCTAACTTCATGGTATCAATTGACCATTCAAACGATTTTTTTAATTTTTTTTCCTTTTAAGGGATCCTTATTATTGTTGTCTTCTTTATTTTTTTTTATTTTTTCAGATTTTTCTGAGCATTTTTTTGTTTTTGGTTATGAGTCCTACCATGATATTAAAGATATTATGAGTCCTACCGTGATACTAACGATATTTACTTAAAAAGTTACTTTGGTATTAGTAAAAAAGTTTAATATCACTGTTTTTTTATTACGATATTAAGAAAAGTTACATTGATATTAAAAAATTTAACTTTGATATTAGCAAAAAACTTAATATCATTGTTTTTTTATTACGATATTAAGAAAAAGTTGCGGTGATATTAAAAAAAATTAACTTTGATATTAAGAAAATATGATATTAAGTTTTTTTACATGTAAAAAAAATTATTGTGATATTAAAATTTTTATAAAGTTTATGTGATATCAAGGTCTGATCTTGACTTTTTTTTACAAAGTCAAGATCTGATCTTAAAATTTTTATATATATAGGGTCACGTTCAATGCAGAACCACGTTTTGTACAGAAATTTACGGAACCACTTTGGACCAATGAGAATTTAGTATTATTAAATCTTTTCATGTAGCTTAATTGAGGAATCTTTGTGACCGTTCTCAAAGCCAATTTGTAGCTATCTTCAAGATGTCTACCTAATGAAGTTTCGACCTTATATTTGTGAGATCAACATTAAGATGCTTTATTGTATCTTATTTATAGCATTATGTGAAGGAAGATAAGGATATAGTTTAATAAGTTTATGTATTAAACTATTATTTTACAAAATCTGAATATCTGTAAGTATTTCAAAAGGGCATAATGGTAAAACACATTTTCATCTTACTTTTGAATTTTCTTAACTAAAAAACATTTTTTTAAATCTCTTAATTTTCAGATTTTTTTTTTATGTATTTTAATTTTTTTAGCATACATGTTTTTTTTTAAAAAAGACATCAAGTGCATTTCAAGTATTGTAAACTTCGTATGTTTCTAGCGTGCATCTTTTTGCTTAAAATGGTAATTGCACATATGTTTTAAGTGTACATTCTTTAATCTTTGAAATTTATAATCAAAAATATAAACATATACATGTAACCTCTAACTTTGTAACAATTCAAGAACATAAATGTCATTAAAAAATTTATATTGAATAAAATACAATTCAAAACAAAAGTATTATCAAAATCATTACAACATATATGCACGTCTTCTAAAAACATATATGCACGCCTTTCGAGAACATATGTGCACGCCTTTTAAGAACAAGTGCATCCGTAGATCATCTTCATCACACCGTCTTTCTTATGATTGAGCCATCCCGACTGAAACAAGAACATATATGCACATTGCGCTTTCTCGTCTAGTTCATTAGAACGTATGTGCCCGACTTCAAAAAACATATGTGCACGATGCAATTTTTTGTGATCACTTGATCTTGCTTTAACTGCACCCTCAATTTTTTGAGAGCACCTGTTCTTGCTGCACATTAAAGACAACACACATGATTATAATCACATTTGTAAGAAACTCCATTTATATATTTAATCACCTTTTTTGGTTTCCTTCTTGAAAATGAAACCAACATCAGTATACTATAACTAATATAATCTTTAATATTTCATATAAAAATACAAGTGCATGTGTCTATAGATCATATTCGCCTCAGTCGAGTACGCTTGGT